>PVKS010013364.1:0-51024 GCA_004027875.1 Aplodontia rufa | reverse complement strand
CCGCTGCTCTGCACTGTCTTGCACTCTCTCGCACTCTCTCACACTCCCTCCTCACACTCGCTCACTAAGGCTTGCCCAAGCCACTGCTCTGCACTCTCTAACAATCAAGCTACTTCTCAGTCTTATGGGGTTAACAGCTATATTAAAAATTAGGAGTGAAGCAGTGAACCAGTTTTCAAGTCTATACACCAAGATAACACACCAGGAGATAGGAGATTGGGAAGTTAGCTTAGCCTTCTAGCACTATGTGGTCAGCAGTGATAACAAGAAAACAACATCATTGAAACTCAATTAGAAATTCCAGGAGGCAAGGGGCAAACTGATGCACAGAATAATCCAGTTATCTTTACCTCATTAGCATAGTAAAATGCTCACCTAGGTGGAGATGTAAGATGGTAATGAGACATGCACCTCCTAAGGAGGCCTGATGAAGACTGCAGGTGCATCTAAAACCCCACTTCTACATGTGATCACATTAGGGGAGCAAGTCCCTGTCTACCCTGTGGATGCCTTAAAAGCTGCACACCTTTGTCCCTTGTATGAGGCAGCCTGACACCCTTGGTGTGTGCTTTCTCTTCTGCTCCAGCAAGCAGACCCACCGTTGTGCCCTTGTCTGATCCTTCTGATGGAGCTCATGAGAACCCACTGATAACATATTTTGGGGAGCAGATTAGACCACTCCTTGAGGGGACCCAGTAAGTGAGCACTGATGACAGGAATAGTCACAGGGACCTGCCTTGAGACTGACAAAAATAAGTGTGCAACTTAATCTGTGGAAGTTTTAGCTGTATTGAAAGCTATTTGAGGAAAAAGTAGGGTTTTGCTTTGAAGCTGGCAAGAAAGGACCAAACACAAACCATGCCCTCCTCAAGAAAACTCCACTGTTTTACTTTGTCTAGCTATATTTTATTCCAAAAATAAAAAAGCTATGAACTTCAGATTTATTAACAGAAATACAAGGCCAAGCATGAGACATCATAAAATAAATGCTAAATTAACATTTAGTATGTAATCAAACTTCTTTTAGTACAATGCACTGATCAAGTGTTAGGGAAACTGCAAAGAAGTTTCTGAAATAATCCCTGTGCAGAGCTTAATTAGGCAAAGTGATAACACGAGCAACACACTCTTGATAAGTGAATTTTAAAGGGAAAAACTTGTTACTCAAGGTGACATAGCAATCGTAAAATGTACAAGAACTTGGAGAAAGCGTTATCGAGATGGTGATTTAAGGACAGATAATATTTAAATAGGTAAAAAAAATATTATTCCAGGAGAGGATAACCTATAGTTATATGGGAAAACATCAGTTTAAATAAAGTAGAGCACTGATAGGCTAGTTTAATTGTAAGGAAGTTGTGATGTGGCCAATTTGAAAAGTTATGTTCAGTAAGGCTGCATTATAGAGGCTCTAAAGGTGAAAAAGATGCATAGGTTAAAGAGCTTCATGGGAGGCAGGGAAAACCAGATTTGACAGTGTAAAATACAAGTTAGGTACAAAAGTAAAAGATGACTGATGAGATTTTGAATAAAGTCATTGACCTGTAGCAATGTGGAAATTACAACAGAATAACAGTAGTTAAGAGCTTTGGCCCTGGGACAGACTGCCTAAGACTGAATTAACGTTCTCAAATAACTACTTTGTGACCTCAGACAAGTTATTTAATTTGCAGTGCAAAATGGAGATAGTAGTAGTATCAATAATTTAATATGTAAAAGGAATTCAGAGTAGCATTTAATGAATATTGAATTTTTAAAATTATTATTATATTATTGAAATTAGAATTTAAAAAAGATATAATTTGATGTCAAAATCATAGTTTAGTAGATGATCCCATGAAAACAAAGGTGATTTCTAAGGTATTAAATACAGAAATAAAAAGTGTAAGGTGTAGACTTTGTACTTTGGTTATATCTAAGAATAAAAAAGTAAAAGAAATAATATGATCAGTAAAATGACCCTGCATTATCACAAGGTGAGGATTTCAAAAATACGAAGCAGCTAACAGTGCAACCAAATAAAAGAAAATCCCAACTGGAAAAAAAAACAAAAAAAAGGCCAGAGGCCCTCAGTCACTCTTAAAAGTGTTCTTCCCGGTAATGAGAGCAGGGCAGAGGAGAGATAAGACTCAGATGAGAGAAGGAGTGTACAAACAAAAGCTTAATAAACAAGGCCATAGGAATTAGAAGTAGTGGATAGACAGCAATGAAAGAAAGGAGAGGAATTGGAATGGTAATTAACCAGGCAGCAGAATCAATCATAAAGATTTTTTAGAAAAAAGGAGACATATGGACTATATAATTAAGCATGCTGATAAAAGTGCACTTATTGAAATATGCATATTTTGTTAAAATAGTATTAAGAATATTTGAAAAAGTTAAAAACCATGCTTTCTTTAATCACTTTTAAAACTTCTGCAATTTTAGTCAAAATGTCAGATTCTCTGAAACTTATCTGACCTTTCAAGTTTCAGTTTGTTTAACATTGAAAACAATTTTTCTTTCCTTTTTTTGTGGGGGGGTTCCAGATATTGAATCCAGGGGTGCTTAAACACTAAGTCACATCACCAGTCCTTTTTTAATTTTTATTTTGAGACAGGCTCTAACTACATTTCTTAGGGCTTCACTAAGTTGCTGAGGCTGGCTTTGAACTTGTGATCCTCCTGCCTTGGCCTCCCAAGTTGCTGGGATTTCAGCTGTGCACCATCAATACTGACAAGATGTTTTTTAAATGGCTAATATGTTAAAATGAATATATTGTCAAATTTATTACATATATTTGGTCATTAGAAATATATTTAAGGAAAAATAAGAATAAAATACAAATGGTCATATTTTTTAAAGTCTAGATATAAAATAGACAGCAACCTTATGTACTTATTAACAACAAAATATTATTGTCCCTAAACATGTGTAGGGGCAAAAGAAGTTATCAATAACTGTTTCATCAGTCAAGGGAAACTGAATAAGTGAGTATGGAAAAAAGAGAGACCTTATGTTCAATATTGCCTTTTTTACTTTATTTTTAAATACTCTGTAATTTCATGTCTAGGTATTAGTTTTTCAAAAAAGAATAACTAAATTTTTTAAAGATTACTTAAATAAGAAATATAAAGGTACAAAGGCAAAAATAAAAATTTGAAGAACTCTAATAGAACTCAAATAGATGATTTTACCAACACAAAGGAAAAAAGTTACTAGAACACATTCACAAAGGCTTTCTGTGGAATAAGGGACATTGAATTTTGAAAAGTGCATTTATAATTCAGATTTGAAACTGAATTAAAATAATACATAGTGCATTGGAAGAGCATAGAAAAGATTCCAAGCATTATATTCTTCTGTTTATTTCAAGGAGAATAAACAGCGCATAACAGAAAAGAACTTTTAAATTCTGGAAGGGAACAAAGATATGCTCCAAGAAGAAAAATGTATTCACCATGTTATAATTAAGACATACCTACTCTTGGTCACACCATTCCTTCTCTCGTTCAGCTAACATTCATTGAACACTTATGTCAAGCATTACCCTGGGCACTGGGGATGAGGCAATAAATAAAGCAAGGAAAACCTTTGCCTTCAGAATTTAAACCTACTGGGGAAGACTGACAATTAACCACATAAATAAGTAAAACACATAGTATGTCTAAACTAAAATATTAAGGAGGTGAAATGCAGATAAAGTACATATGAATGTTGGCAGAAGGTTAAGGCCACACTAGAAAGGTAACTTCTCCATCAAGTTCTTCGCAAGAGGATGCAGGACAAGCTACATATACCAATACCTTAAGAAGCATTCAGGAAAAGAAATGTAAAGGAAAAGGAGGCAGGTGGCCTGAACAGGGACATGTCCAGAAACCGGCAGCCAGTGTGCCTTTACTAGTGAAAAATAGTAGAGAGGAGTCTGGGGAGGTAAGAGAGGGTCACCGTTATATAAGTCGTACACATCAAAGAATTTTGGCTCTCAAAGTGAGGTAGGAAGGAAGCCTTTGGAAAGTGGAGCTGAATTGTGATGTTTATAACTTGTATTTTAATAATCGTTCTCCATCCTGTGTTCAGAATACACTGAGGGAAATCAAGGTCTGAAGCAGGAGACCAGTTAGGATGCTATTCCAATAATCCAGGCAAGAGAGGAGTTCCCTACGTGATTGGACAAATGAAGTCACCATTCACTAAAATGAGAAGTTCTGTGGCAGAGGAGTGTGAGGGAAAACAGCAGGAGCTCAGTCTGGGCCATGACGGGTTTAAGGTGTGTGTTAGACATCACAGCAGAGATGGTGGAGTGAAAAGTCGAGAGCCTCAAGTTTAGGACAGAGGTCCACAAGACTCTTTTTTTTTTTTTTATTAAATGTGCCCAAATTACAAAGTATACCAAAGTACAAAAAGCATGAACACCTTCAGATTATACTTTTATTCTTTTGCCCATAGGCTGAATAGAGGAAATATTTCAGTAGCCATTTCTTCCACATTTTCTGTTATAGCACTTCTATGTTTATATATATATCATCATATCTAACAAGGATAGCTTCAAAAAATGATTTTCAAATACAGTGAGGAAAGTATAACTTAGTACCCTTCTTAAATCTTTATGTTCTATTCCCCTTAACACAAAAGCTTTAGTATAAACTGCCACAAACTATTATGTCTGTGACAGTATATAATGTCTGAATGATTAGATTTCTCAGAATGATAGGCATCTTTATCTACATTTTTTATGTAGTGATTTAGAACTAGAGATCAGCTACTCTATTTTATTTTTCTACTTTACCTAACCAGATGAAAGCTAAATGAATATTAACTCAGAGGATTGCATATGTAAACCACTGTTCACCTAACTTTTCCAAATTGATTTTGTATGGGATCTGACGCTCTTCTACTCAGTTACACGTGCAAAAGTTTGTTGCTTTAAACTGAAGTAATACAGATCTATTCTAAAACAGTGATGGGCAGTGGCGTGGAAAACCACTGAAAACATGCAGAGTGTGCTCAGAATTTAAATGCATCACATATTCAATCAGTTCAAAATAGGAAAGAATCGCAAGTAAATATACTATTTATTAGTGAAGAGATGAAAGTATCATATCCATAAAAGCCTTCCAGGGACTAAGAATAAGATTGCAAGCACATAAATCTGCCTTGGAGAAATAGAACCAAGAACAGAATCCAATCTTCACACACTGAAATAGAGAACAGGGAAAAGGACCAAGATACAAAAGATAATTTTGTTTGAATAAAGATAAAGGGGAATAGTTCACTTGTATAAAGCTAAAGGAAAAATCCAATATGGGGCTTATAATAATTAAAAGACAGAGGCAGAAAAGGGGGACTTTGGTAGGAAAAAAAAAGAAATGTTTTCATAAAATTAAAAGGAATAGCATATTCCTAAAAACAATCTACTGTAGGAGCCAGAAAAAAATTCAAGAAAAGGCCAACATTCTAATTACTTACCAACTATTGAGCATTTACCCTGTATCAAAGCAGTTTCAAGAATGTAATTTTTTAGCCCAATCTTCACAATTATCCTGAGATATTATTTCCCTTCTAGAAGTGAGTACTTAATTGCCCAAGATCATAAAGCAGTTAGTGAACATCGAATTTTGTCACCCTAAAATGGTAACTATGTAAGATAATGCATGTTATTTAGCTGTCCTACAGTGTATATATAGTACTTCAAACCACATTGCCCACATAAATGCATACATTTTAATACATCAACATACAACTTTATCTGTTAATTAAAAAATAAAAGGGAAAATGGAATTTAAAAAGACATAGCTATTATGAGACACTGTAGAAATTTGTTAATACTCAATAGTTTACGAATATTTACCAAGGGGCAAGAAATATTCGAAGCACATGAGATATGTTATGCAAAATAATCCTGTCTTCAAGTAGATTGTATTCCACAAAGGTGCAAATAATCAGATAAGGTGCTATATTCTTAAGAGTTGGAGCAATTGTTGCAGCAGGTTATTGAACTCCAAAAACATATGGTGGGTGAAGTAAATTAACGAAGCCAAATATGAGGTGTTTTTAGTGAATCCTTTGCTCATAATAGAATAACTTACGTTTATTTTGTGAATTAATATATTTAATCTTACTTCTGTCATTATACACTGTTTTAATGCTTTTTGATGCTTCTTTACTATTTGCCAAGTGGCCAATTTTATTGTTATTGATCTATCTTTTTTTTTTTAAATTAATTTATTCTATTGATGGTTACCTTAAAATTATGCATTGCGGTATTTCTCTCCTAATATCAAGCATTGAACGTAAGGTCATACACATGTCTTCTTCCCTTTTCTCTCACTGAGTTTATCACAATAATAGCAGCATCAAGGTATATTTGTTCTATCCGTGACTAAATTAAAAGGTGTTAACTACATGCTTATAATTATACTCTGGAGCCAAAGATAGACACTGGAGAAAGAAAGAAAGATTACAAAGAAATGCTAGGGCTAGGGAGGTAGGTCATTGATAAAGTGTTTGCTTCACACGTGTGAGAACCAGGGCTGGACTCCCAGTATCACAAAAGGAAAAAGAAAGGGAAGGAGTGCTACAGGAGAGAGCTCCACCCCAGTCTTGATAAGTCTGCAGCTCTGAGAAGCCCACTCATTCTCTCAGCACCTCTATTCTTTTGCCAAAAAATGAGAGAATGAGTGGATTAGAACAGAGGTTCACTATCCTTTTTGAATTATGAATCTTTTGAGAAACCCATAAAGGCTATGTTCTTTACAAAGGATCATATTCACATATTATGAAAAATAAGAACTCAACATGCTAAGATCATGAAAATACTTTAATGGTTATATTGATCATGTATTATGGAAACATTAATTAAATATTTTCAAACTTTTAAAGGTAACAATTCACATACAAAGTAACTGCCACACTTTAAAATCAAGAAATCTGAGATCATTCAAGCTAAAAGAAAGCATTTATCCAAAGAAAGAAGGAAACATTTCTAGATACTTTCAAATTTCTTGAAATAGGAAAGTCCAAAATCTTCTTATACATTCTCATAACACATTAATTCAGGTAGGGATGAAGTTGTTTAAGCCTAGCTTTTCTTGACAAGCCAATCCTGATCGGTCGGTTGCAAGTCTTAAGAGGCTGTATTCTTGAAATGCCATGTGAAAAATGACTACCTAAAAACATAAGCCAATAAAAGTTACATGAGGAATAAAAATTATCAATATGCTTTAAAAATTTTAGTTACTTCTTTTCATAGTAATAGCAAAATATTCTGAACATTTACTGAACAGTTTTTATGTGACAGCAACTTTAAATGCATTATCTTTCTTAATTCCCAATCCAGTTTCAAAATGTTAAAACATAAGCACAGATAAGTTGAGTAACTTGCCCAACATAAAATAACAACTAAATAAAAATCAGCATCCCAGCCTGGCATGGTGGCAAACACCTATAATCCCAGCAACTTGGGAAGCTGAGGCAGGAGGATCATAAGTTCAAAGCCAGCCTCAGCAACTTAGCAAGACCCTGTCCCAAAATAAAATATAAAAAGAGCTGGGGATGTGGCTCAGTGGTTAAGCACCTCTGGGTTCAATCCCTGGTACAAAATAATAAAAATAAAATAAAATAAACAGCATCCTTGTCAGTCCATCTGACTTAACAACAAAACTAAATAGGTTTCAAAATCAACTTGATGAAGTCATTTTAAGCATGTTATTTTTCAATGAGACGCTAAACAGCACTGCCATATTGTTAATGGTTGTGTTTGTTTTGTTATAGGGATTACTGTAGAGCTCAAATGTATTCCATCTGTTATACAGTCTATGAAGAGCTCTAATTCTGAAGTTTTTGTTTTTTATCATAACATATCATTTTGTCACAATGTATCATTTTCAAAGAAGTTCAAAACATTTCACAAAGGTTTATCTGTTGCTATATCAATTAACTAGAGAGGAAGATACGTTGTATTACCTTTGGTCACGAAATACAATATTTCCTACTTTCCAAGTGTTTAAAAAATAAACTGTAAAGTACATATTTAAAGCTAAAATATAAGTCAAGTTTTCATGGTCTCATATGGCCTTAATATAATAAAATAATAAAAATAATAAAAACTGAATAATCAACCCAAAATAAAACCTAAAAAAAGATAAACAGCATGATTTCTAAGTTGAACCAAGCAGAATCTGTGTATCTATGTAAACACTAATGAAATGTAACACAAAATTAAATTACATGCAAATCAGGAGAAAAAACTTGCAAAGTGACTAAAAATCAATTTTGGCATTTGATTCAACATTAAAATTATAAATTTAATTATAAAAGGTAAAAGGAAAAATACCATTTTATTGTTAGATTTTTTTAAAAACTTCTAAAAAGAAACAGATTATCCAAATAAGACAAAATTGTTAGATCATACCTAAAATACTACATTTGGTTGTAAATTAGACAATTTCAGCACCTTATGCTAAGTGTATTTCTTCATTGTGAGATTATTATTATTTCAGAATAACACCAAGATTAATAGTCTGATTACCTCTTCAAAGAATAGTCTTCTTCTTTTATATTCAAACACTTAGATACTTCTGGTAGTATTGCAGCTGGTGGAAAGTTGCTAAATTGATTTCCATCAACAACAGGTTTTTCCCAAAGTATATGACCTCATCGTTAATTTATGATTGTGAGAATGTACTTCTTTATCTCCTTTGTTAAATAAATTATGATCCCTTTATTATAGCTATGTGCTAGATTTATTGTTTTATATTGTTTAACAAATCTAAACATTCAACTATACTACCAGAAATTGCTCATTGTACAAAAGCCAGTGCTTTAAAACTTATGAAATTAATTAGTGATCTTTTAGAAATAATGCTATATTAAATAAAAATTTTTATTATTTTACTTGGGAAAAAGTGTGGTCCACAGACTAGCAGCATCTACATCATTACAGGCTTGCTAAAAATGCTGAATCTTAGAATCTATTCCATAGCTGAAACAGAATCCCTTAAGAAAATCCTCATATGATTCATATATACATTAAAGTTGGGAAAACATTTATTTAAACGATATATAAAATACCAGGTGAACTAACTGGCAAATAGCACATGCTCAAAATAATTTAAAAATACTTGCTTTTTGTACACTACAGAAAGAGAAGAGACAAGAGGGATCACTGAAAACATTAATGGTAGATGATACAAAATATCATATCCATATAAAAATGCTCATAACAACAAAAAGTATAATGTATATTTGGGAATTATATTTCATTAATGGAAATCCAACTTAGATAAATTTGGGGGGATTGTTAACTAATGTTGCATATGTTACACGTATGTATAGGACACAAGCAATACCTATCTTACCATATAGTTATTGCCATATATCAATGCAAATATTTGAACATAGTTTTGCAGAGTGCATTTCCTAGTAAAATTCCAAATAGAATTTCATTTTTATTCACTTTCTAACTATTGAAATTTGAATCAGTAAATTATTAGTGTTTTTTAAAGTGCAAAAATTTGTATTTATTTTCTAACAACTTTAGAATATTTTCATCATGCTAAAAATATCAGAATTCAATAAATATCTTAACAGACATTCTAGAAAATAACTAAGGATTTTACCTTCCCTCAGTAGATGATTATATTTTTCTTCCTTACATCCATCAGGAAAGAAAGCAGGTTTTTCAGGTAAAGGTTTTTTACTATCTAAAAATAAAACATTAAC
Source organism: Aplodontia rufa (assembly GCA_004027875.1). Classification (NCBI taxonomy): domain Eukaryota; kingdom Metazoa; phylum Chordata; class Mammalia; order Rodentia; family Aplodontiidae; genus Aplodontia; species Aplodontia rufa. The sequence continues at coordinate 41,322 of PVKS010013364.1, read as the reverse complement.
ATGTTACAACAAAAAGTAACATAAAAATGTTAATACTATAAAACAAATTATTTTTTCAAATGTAGGGTATATTTGACTCCCATAAGAAGCCAAAATATACTCAGGTAGGCATATGAATCTAGAAACTTCAATAATTAAAATAATGTGTATGGTCATTTTTATCTGTAACTTCAGAGAATTAACAGAGGAAACATAAGATCAGAGAGTGGGTGAGTAGGGAGATCCTGGACAAGGATGGGTTTAAGTTACTTTGTCATTATGTATACATGTCTGAATATATAGCAATGAATCCCTTCAATATGTTAGACTATGGTGAACCAATAAAAAATAAAAAGGAATACTTCCTTCAGTTAGCTCCAAATATTTAGAGGAATGAAGTAGGACCCTTCAGAGTTCCTATTTATAAAAGTAATAACTTGTTTCCTTCAACTTCAAAATATTATACAACATTCACATAGACCTTTACTGGACAATAGTGTATATCAATAAACATTTTTATAGAATACCTTAATTTCATTTATTTTTATGTAGTGCTAAATATCAAACCCAGTGCCTCACATGTGCTAGGTAAGACTCTGCGACTGAGCTACAACCCCAGCCCCATCAATAAACATTTGCATTTGACTTCATCTCTATCTTCTTTTCTGACAAAATTATAAATTTGCTCTACACAGGAAAAGAAGGCAGGCATTTTTATCACGGGAAAGAACATTTTAAAGATGAACTGCTTACCTTCCTCAGAAGGAGCATAGAGTAATTCTTCCTCTGAAGTTCTTGGACAGCAATATTCCTTGAGAACTTCCTGTTCTCCTTTACTGGGTACTGTTTTCCACTTAAATAAACTTTGGTGACTTTTATGCCTGTTAAGACCTGCTACCTTTTCACAGGATAACGAAGATGTGCACATTTTGTTGGCTGCACTCATTTTCAAATCTTTTTCTATTTCCATTTCTGCCTCCTCAATATCTTTACCTTTTCCAAAGTAGTTTTCTTGCCCATTGTTCATTTCCACAGTGCTTGGAATTTCATTTTCTTTACTAATTTCGTGAAACATCTGAAGTTCTTTTAGTACTAAATCAAATTTACTCTTCATCTCAAAATCTTTTACTACTGTGAGAGCTTCTGTTGATAAACATTTACCACTTACATCCTGAAAACATTCATTGTTTCCTTCACTTGAATTAATTTCAGATTGAAGATTAGCATACAACATGGAGTCACCCTTTGGATAAAAATGCTTTGAAATAGCTAACTCATTTTTTTGCAAAACAGTCTCATATTCACTTCTGTCCTCTACATTATTTTGAATAACAGATTTAGTTTTTTCCACGTTTATTGTCTTACTCATTAATGACACTGACTGTATAGAAAGTTTGCCATCCTTTGGGAAAAAATGATCTCCCTTTTCTATTGTAATATTGTTATGAACTTGGCAACTATTTGTTAAACTTTGGTTTGTGACTTTTACTTCCTTTTTTAAAACAAAGTCATACCTTTTTTCTTCTGTTTCACTTAACAAGTTCTTAAAATTTGGCATCGGAGTTGTAGATTGGTCACCATGTATTGAGTTTGGGCTTGCCAGTATGACCTGTTGCCTAACATTAAAAAAATCTTCAAACATGCATTTAGAATTGAACCTACTAATCTCACTGTGCTCCTGTTTTCTTTCAGTATCTAAATCTTGGTTACACATTTTTATTTCATAGGATTTTTCATTATTACATCCATAGTTATTCTGTATAAATTGAGGACCAGGCTTCAGGTGTGTTTTAACATTACTAAGACTACAGTGAGCACAATTTTCCACATTCACAAGTTGTTCAGGGTAACTCATATTCTCATAACTAGATTTCTTTGTCAAAGAAATTTCTTCCATGTCATAAAATTCTATTTTTTCACATGTTTCAGAAGTTGGAAAGCATATATTTTTAGTTGTTGTTCTAAAGGAATTGATGTTTTCTTTTTTAGATCCTTCAGGAAATTGTATGGTTTTAAATAACTTTCCTTTCTTTAACAAAGGTTTCATATTATTTTCTAAGAGTCTTGAAAAAGTTAAGGCCCACATTAGACATACAATAGGATTTCCAATTGTAATATTTTTTGGATAGTTCAAATTCACTGTCCATTTGAAAATGCATCCTTCTTCCAATTCAGAATCATTTTTGATTCCTGTTAAAGAATCAAAGTTATTGAACAAAGAAGCTATGTTGATTTTCAGAATGATATTTAAATGTTCTGAAACACTGGTTTGTAAATATTTGTTTGAAATGACATTCTTAACATCCATATTCCTGTTTATTTGGTTTTGAATATCAATTTGCTTTTTGCACTTCAAAATATTATACCAGGCTAAAATATTATTATCTTTTTGATTTCCAGAAATACTATTATGGAAATTAAAAATTTCTGTAGTGAAAATTTGAAAAATCTTGCCTAAATGTGAGTCTTTTTGTATAGTGTAGCATCTCAACTGTAGTATATTATTACTTTCTCCTTTACCATTTAACCAATCAATTATTATTAAATTTTTTTGGTTACCCAGCATTCCTATCTTCATAGACTTTGACTGTTGTTCACGCACATTCATGACTTTTGTGTTGTCATAATCTTTCTTGCTTACAAGATCATTTGCTAGCAATTGTAGCAGATTCATTTCTTCAGATTTTTTCACATTTCCACAGTTAATCGTGTAATTTTTCATAATGCAACAACTTTGCCTATTCCTTTTCAAAATACGACTAATGGTACAGTCCCAGTTTGGGGGTATCTCCAGCCTGAGACTCGTTTCTGCTTCCTCCCAATCTGTGTTTTGCAGTGTGATAGCGAAATTCTTTTTAGAGTCTCTTACATCACACTTGATACTACTGTGGTGATAGTAGTTTAAACTGATCCAGTCTTTTGTACTCTCAAAATTGTTTTGGTTGCTCACTGACTGGAGGTTACTTTGATAACATCCAGAAAAAACATTTTCCATATCTACCATTTTCTTATCCTGTAACTTTTGCTTCTTAGCATCAGGTCTATTTTGGGACAAGTAAATGTTTGTGAAATCCCTAACATATGCCTCGAATTTGTCATTCTTTTCCTTTGCAATTTCCTTTAAATAGACAAAGGACATGCTGCTATTTAAAGCCGTTGGAAAATCAGGGATTCTTATTGTGACGTTACCTCTAAAATAGCTGGGTTTGGCAATTGCCAAGCTGGGCAGGTTTGGAGATTTGGGTATTTTTCGTTTAGACGATAAAATGCTATTTTCTTTTTTATTGGATGGCGTGGCACGGCCAATTTTACATGTGTTCTTAATTTCAGGAAGCGTTGAGCCAGCCTCCTTGTAGAAGGGGACATCTAAAAGCGGGTTTTCTGCCTGCCCCATGGAAGTACTGCATTTCGGATCCTCGTCCCTCCCTTGGACTAAACGCTGCTTTCGGTCCTCGAGTCGGCCTCGCTGCACGGAGGCTTGGGGCAGAGCGAGGCCGGCCTCTCCCCCGGACACCGCGGGGTCCGGCAGCCCCGGCCCAGACCCGGAAGCCCTGGGACCTGCGTCCCAACTTGGCGAACAGCTACGCGTTTCAAATTCGCGGTTTCCGCAGCCCAGATCGGGTATCTGGTCCCCACTGAATGCCTGCTCCACACGCGAGTCTGTGGAGTGACCAAAAATCGCCTTCGCCGAAATAAGCAACGCCTCGAGGGGCCGGGGCGACACCTCCCAGGCTTTTTCTACCTCAGACAAACGAGGCACCCAAGGCCATCCCCCCTCAGAGACACCGCCCGGTCCCTCCACTCGGAGCCGCTTGCTACTGGGCGGTAGCGAATCAGAGTCCTCCGGAGAAGGCAAGGAGGACGCAGGCCCGCCGACCTGGCCGAGCTGCGGCGTGGGCTGCGTGAGCGACATGACCGCGCGCCTCAAGGATCTGTCCGAGGTCCCGGCCGCGTTCCAGCCTCTAAGAAGGCGTGAGGAGGCGAGGCCCCGCCTCCCAGGCACGCCCCGGACACGCCCCTTCTTAGATGATCTCGGCTCATCCCGCGGGTAGCCCCGCCCCGGACACGCCCCTCCGGGTACGAATCCGCCCAGCCCTGCATGGTTCCGCCCCCGACCGCCCCTGCGCCCCGCCCGTAGCGCCCTCGCGCGGGGGACTCTTGCTCAAAGCCCAGAGCCCTGGTGGGCGGTTAGACTGTCTGATTTTGGCGCCTTATTCTAAGACCACCAAGATCTAGGCGTTTTACAAATTCCCCTAGGAGAATGAGAAGGAAAAGTCAGAATCTATCTTAAAATCCGTGAATGGAAACAACTCTTTTTAAAATTCTACAATTCCATTTTCCTCAGAAGTGCTTCTCCTCAGCGGCCTGTCGCACCAGCGCGGATCTTCCTGTCTGGAACAGTTGGAAGGCGCCCCAGGGACACTCAAGATCGGATTCCACCTCGCCCAAATGTGTCCGCGGGGAAGGCGACCCTGCTACCCACCCGTCCAATACCGAGGGGAAAATGGGGGGAGTCATATCCAGACCAGTGTCCTCCTCTCAGTCCCTGGGGGCTTCCTCCCGGATATTCTGTATGAAATTAGAGACAGAATTTATGTTCCATCCTCTCCTTAATGAAAAGGTGATAACCCAGCTCTCACACCTAATAATTCTTCAATTGCTATTTCTTACTTTCCCTCTGTTCTGACAATCATCCGATTTTCAGTTGGTTCTTATTTTTCGCAAATTCCATGATATACAGTGATTTTCAAAATGTTTATTATTAGATGCACATTTATTAAGAAACCTGTAATTACCACTCGATAATCAAAAATCTCAACCCTCTTGGTGGTTGTTTCAAAACTAGTGTCTTATTTTCCTAAAAATTTAAAGAGAATTACAATAATGTGCAACAGGAATCCTGATTTCAGAATTCACGGGGAAATGTACAGCAATGCATGGCTGGGAAACTACTCTAGGTTCCGCTCCTCAACCTCATGGGGCATAAATATTCATAGAAGTATTGTGGGTTCAATTCTAGGGTCAATTCTTGATATTATTTTATCATATAAATTCCTCCAGAAAAAAATTTACTTAAATCAGGAAGCCCTTCAGTGTAAGTATTTCTTCAACATAAGAACATGACAGTGGCGATCACATTAGTGAGTTTTCAGTGTGCTGTTTCTATATATTATGTTGTTACCTTGTTATCCCAGATTTTCCACAAATCTGTGCTCCCTTCTAATGCAATCTGCTCGATGCTTGTCACCAATGCACACAGTCCCACTTACACAGCTTGGATACACAAGGGGTGCACTAGGACCAACGTATAACACAAGACTTTTTTTAATCTGTAAAGCAAATGCCATAGCTTTATGATTTCTAAATGGATCCATAACTTGTTTCTTCATTTTGCCAGTTGGCCCAAAGACATTTATCTTCTAGCTTTTCGTCAGGGTAATATCTGTGCATTGTGTAAGAACTGTGATTCAGAAAAACCTCCGAGTGTCAAACTTAATTCAATAGCTGCTTGATAATTATGTCCAAGGCCCTATTAGATATATGGAAAAGTATAGAATATTCTCTCTCTGTGTATCTTGCAGAAATACAAATCAATGAAGGTCGAAAAGGAGTCTTTCTGAGGCTGGAGCAGCAGCTTGGCGGTTATGGCTCCTGCCTGACATGCTCAGGTACGCAAGTTCAAACCCCAGCACCACACACTTAACAAAGTGTCAGAGGAACCAAAGCCATATGAAAAATTAAATTTCTCTCTCTCCCTCTTTCTTAAAAAAAGAGTCTTCCTGTGTTTATTTGTTTAAAGATTATACTAATAGTCACTGCCATTTCAAATAATACCTGTTGAAACTATTTACATTCTTTTCCTTTATTTTTATTTTTTATTTTTGTACTGGGTGTTGAACACAGGGGCTACCACTGAGCTACATCCCCAGCCCTTTTTTATTTTTATCTTGAGGCAGGGACTCTCTAAGTTGCCCAGGCTACCCTAGAACTTGTGATCCTCCTACCTCAGCTTCCTATGTCCCTGGGATTACAGATGTATACCAGTATACCTTGCTTTTTCCTTTAAATTTTATAAATGAAAAATATAGAAAGTTGTATCTTCAACTTATTCTCAAAGTATAGATGGGATTTGTTCCCATCTTACCCATAATGCAAAGTCCTTTTCAGGTGTTATGTTACCTGTTCTTCCTGTGAAAGCACTTACCTCCCACAGTAACAGAAAACAGTTTTAAGGGCAGCATCCCATTGATTCCTTCTGCCTTGGTGTCTTAGACCTGAATGAATGAAAGAATGAATGGGCTCTGGAGATAAACAAAATAGTGGGGAAAAGGCCCCAACTCTTATTGGAGTTAAATTAGATGTTTACTCAGGACAGACACAATGACACACATCTGCCATCCCAGGGGCTGGGAGGCCAAGAGAGGAGGATTTGGAGTTCAAAGTAATTCTATGCAATTTATTGAGACCCTGTTTCAAACTTAAAAAAAAAATTATAAGAACTGGAGATGCAGTTCAGTGGTAAAGTATTCCTGAATTCAATTTCCAGTACCAAAAACACAAAAGACGTTCATTCAGTACCTTGGGATACATAATGTCCAATGTCCTTAGCATGGCTTGCCACATCCTTATATGAAAGGTCCCACCTTAACTGCTTTAGCTTCATCCTTTTACAATTTTCTCCATGTTCCCTACCAGAATGTTTATTTTCTTGCTACTCCTGCATGTTCCCAATGCCCTTCTCTTTCTCCACCTGGCAAATTTCTACTTTGCCAGGGTCCTGCCCGAAAGCTAGCTCCACTTTTAAAGCAGCTGTACCTCCTCTCTGCTGTATCCTGAGCAGAGTTACTTACATTCTCATCAGCGTTCCTACAGCACTCTATACAAACATGCTTAGTGTATTACATTATTTATATGTCCTCTTCACTAAATTCTATGAATCAAGACAAGGATTTATTCATTTTTTAAATTTATTTTTTATCAGTGCATTATAGTACATAATGATGGGGTTTGTTGTCACATATTTCTAGATGCACACAATATGGCAATATAATTTGTCCGGTCCCAGCCGGCAGGAACCGGATGGCTCTCATTCGGCGGCTGACTGGGAATGAAGTAGACCCCAAGGCCCTGAGTTCTCCAAGTGCTTTATTTCTCCCTTTACCCCGGCTAAAGGCCTTTAAGTGCTTCCCGCCTTCCCTCTCTTAGAGGCAAGGCCCTTAAAACATTCTTTTTAGAGTCAAGGCTATTCACATTTAGAGTCCCCGTTTCTATTGCTATACTAGAGTCCCTATTTCTGGTGTCGGGGCTGCTACCTGCATCTTCTACCGCTGATCTCTCCGCTGTTTCTTCTGCTGCTTCTCCTATGCTTCTTACCTGACTAGTTGCTACTCTATTTATCCATTACAACAACCAATAGGGGTACAGTACAAACACATTTATCCAATTGTAACAAATGCGTGGCCAAATAGCTTAGTCATGCAATCAGGCAATTTGCTATTAGGGAAGATACAAGCCGGCTGGAACAGAGTTGTTTATCACCAAATCTTTTACAAGCCAGCTGGGCCTCATGTTGGGATCCGGTCCCCAACAATAATTTGTTCAATATCCCCCCTCCATCCATCACCCCTCTACCTCCCTCTTCCCGTCCCCAAATATCTTGCCTTTCTTTTGGTCTTAAATTTTTCCTAAAAAACCCAACTACAGTAGCATAATTCTTATACCTATGAAGAACATTTTTATATACATGACTATAGTATTCATTTTTCAGTCCTCATCCACTAAGTAAATTAATGAGAAAAAGTAAAAGAGCACTACTATTTATACACCTTATAATCCACTCCACTTTTTTTTTTAAGAGAGGGACAGTGAGAGAGAAAAAGAATGAATCAATTTTATTTAGTTTTTTACGTGGCTTTAGTTGCTCTGACACTTCATTATGTATGTGGTGCTGGGGTTTGAACCCACGTATTCACGCAAGTGCTATAACCACTGAGCTAAGGCTCCAGCCCCTGCTTTTCTTAATTACATTAAAATACAATTAACATGGGGCTGGAGCGGTGTCTCAGCAGTTACAGCACTTGCCTGGCACAAGCGAGGATGCAATTTTGAACCCCAGCACCACATACACAACGAAGTGTCAGAGCAAAAGAAGCCACATGAAAAACTAAAATTGATCTCTCTCTGTCCTTCTCTCTTTAAAAAAAAAAAAAAAATACAACATGAAAATGATTCTAAGCCACACCACCCTAAAATTGAAAGAAAATAAACATCCTGGTGTGGGGAGCATGGGGCAATTGTAAAAAGGATAAAGCTGGAAAAGTTGACTTTAAATGTTAGAGGTTTAATATTATTTTAGAGGTTTAATATTATTTAAGTTTCATGGCAGGACCAGAAATGTGATGAGGCAGTTTTTCTCTTACTTCTGTTAATGAATCATGTAAGTAGTGAATAAATATGCTAAACCTAAAGCTCTGTTTCAGACTGAAAGATAAAATATATTTAAAATACTTCATAAAAACCAGTAACAAAAACTTTTAAACCAAATCCCGAGGTTGAAGAGGAAACTATCACCAAATATGGCTCTGAAAATACAAACAGAGCGGCTTATCAAGTCAAAAAAAAGACTGAGTGGGAAAATGTTTAAGAAAACCTGATACTGTGTATATATCTGCAAATACAAGTAAGCTTTCAGTAGAGCAATTTGTGACCTAAATAGCCTCTGAAATGACACAATGTGTGTGCAAAGGATTTACACTAAAAGCCTCCTCATCCTTGATATTTATTAGAGGCAGTATTTTCTACCCAGTTTGCAAAGCTGGAAACTCTTCTTAACAAAAGTTGAAGGTACTCTTAACTTTTTTTTTTTTAAAGAAAGAAGGACAGTGAGAGAGAGACAGTCAATTTTTATTGAGTTTTTCACATGGTTTTCGTTGCTCTGATACTTAGTTGTGTACATGGGTGCTGGGGGTTGAACCCGTGTACTCGCTCATGCCAGGAAAGCGCCACTGCTCCAGCCCCACTCTTAACTTTTTCTTACTATCTTTCCCCAATGTTCAGTTCCTATGTCAACAATCATCAAATATGACCCTGAAATGAATCCCCACTTCTTTATCTGTCCGTTCCCAACCAGCAGGAACCGGACCGCTCTCACTCACTTTAACTGAGATTAAAACAGACCCACTGGCCCTGAGTTCTCCAAGCACTTTATTTCTCCCTTTACCTCGGCTAAAGGCCTCCAAGCGCTTCCCGCCTTCCCTCTTTTAGAGGCAAGGCCTTTAAAACATCCTTTTTAGAGTCAAGGCTATTCACATTTAGATTCCCTATTTCTGGGGCCGGGGCTACTACCTGCATCTTCTACCACTGCTGATCTCGCCACCGTCTCTGCTGCTGTTTCTTCTTCACTTCTCTGCTTCTCTTGTTTCCGTGCTTCTACGCTTCTCACCTGACTAGTCGCTACTCTATTTATCCATTACAACAACCAATAGGAGTACAGTGCAAACACATTTCTCCAATTGTAACAAACGAGTGGCCAAATAGCTTAGTCATGTGGTCAGGCAATTTGCTATTAGTGAAGATACAAGCCAGCTGGGACAGAGTTGTTTACCACCAAATCTTTTACAAGCCAGCTGGGCCTCATGTTGAGGTCGTCCCCAATGTATCCATAGTGTTTCACCTTTATTCCAAACTATCCTCATGTCTTCCTATAAATATAGTAACAAGCTGATCATTTATTAGTATCTCTTAATTACAAGAGTTTTTGTCTTTATAAAATGTCAATCCTTTGTTACTTTCTTACTTCTTTTGGTTTTTTTTTTTTTTTAATATATATTTCCAGAAGAAAATACAAACTCTCTACTTTGGGAACTATATAGTTCCTCCGCACTTCAGCTCCGAATTGATTTTTCAGCTTCTGTGTCTATGTGCACAGCATAACTTGCTTTCCTGCAGTATTAAACGTCTTGTCATTCCTTACATACTGAAGGCCCTTCCATAGTTTCAGTCTTGAGCATTTTCATAAAGGACACTGGCAGGTTTTACTTAGTTGTCTGCAGTGATTTCAAAGTTTACAACCATTTTATAACTTCGAACAACTACAGTTTTCTCTGCTGACTGTTCTTTTTCACCTCTAAGTTCTAGCTCATTAATGAATTATTGTGTTTTCTGCATATTTAGCTAATTAGAAATAAATTTTTCTTCCCAAGCCCAGCAAAAGTAAAAGAAAACCTAGTGGAAATGTTCAGCTATTTACAACACCCCTCTAATTCCCTAATAAATTTCAACATCAATTAAAAAGATCTTTGTCACTAAAATAAAAGTGAGAGTTTGAATTGTGTCAGAATTCATGCAATTATAAATAACCTCTTTTAAAATAATTGTGAAGACTTTTGGTTAACCTTTCAGGGGAATTCTTTTCAAGATTTTTAGGTGGTAATTGCCTATCTTCTTGAATCACGCAAGTTTATACTTACCTAGATTGCATCCTGATTTCCTATATTGTTTTGTTGAAATTAGTCGCTTTGTTTCAGTTGTTTGCACAATAAAAAGATTAACATTACAAATTCGTGTAACTTATTTATTTCAGCTTTTTATGGAATTAAATATATTCACATTAAAGACAAAATATATTGAGCATGAAAATTATGCTGAACATATTTTTATTTAGAAAATAAAATTGTAGTTGGGTGAGTAGGATCTGAAATCAAAATAATTTGGATCAATAGTTCACTTTTTCTAGATGTATAATATAAGCCAATTATTTAGCTTTTCTGAGACACAAATTACTGTAAATGGGAATTATAGAAAAGAACCTACTCCACATATGGTTGTACTAATTAAAAGAAATATACTAAGTAAAGCATAGAGAAAGATTCTGAGCACACAAGCCTATGTTCATTAAATCTTTTTCAATTATCACAGTTATTATTATCAAACCTGCAGTGTGATAGCAGCTGCTAGCTTTTACATCAGAAAAGCTGATTGTCAGCATCCCTTCCCAGCCAGGCATTTTAATGACTTCATGTGGGTAGTTTAGAGTGGGCCATGATGGAAGTGTTTACATCACAGAATCAGCAAAGCTACAGTCAGATCTTTTTTGTTCTTCTTTCTAAAAAGCCAGTTGTTAAACAGTTGCCAACATAGCGCTGTATCAATTCTTTCTTACAATACTTCCGCTACAGTCTTATATAAGTTAGTTCACACTGCAGAACTGTAGCAGTAACAAAACAAGGGTAATAGTTTAAGGTCAAAGTCAGGCAATTCAACTGACTATCTGATGTTAGAATATATGTGAAACGTTATTTTTTTAAATAAATGGTGTTAGTGTTCATCTCGTTTGATTTTATGAGTATTTAACCACATACAAAAATGTAAATGTCTCCATATTTTAACTTTTCTTATAGTTCTGTGATTTTAGAATAGAAATTGGTTCAGATGGGGATGAAGCAATTGATCAAAAGACTGTTTCCTCTTTCATTATCTAGGGCAGATTGTAGTCACTGCTTTCTGTCAATCATCGTTGACTACTGAATAATGTTATAGCCTCCACTTTAAAGTGGAGGGGTTCATCTGGTACTTTGATTTAACTCTCCTTTGATTTGCTGGACACATATTTTGTACAAAAAAAAGTCTGATGCTGTAGTAAATAATATGTATAATATTATAAATACTATATAAGTATAATAATAGTATATATTTTGTAATATGCATACTTTATGCTGATATAATACAAATTACATATTATATTAAATACATTTGTTATAGATATATACACATATATATGTGTATATGCATTATACCCCCATCCTCCAAGAATGCATTCTAGCAAAAAATATGGATATAACAGGATGATCAGCAATACATGGCCTAGTTAATCAGGCTGTTCACAATTTGGGAGGAAACTATTTTCTAGCCTTACCTCCAACCACTTCATTGTCCTTTCTGTCTCTCACACTCTGCAACACACTTTTATTCCCCAACAATTATGGGGGATTTTTGGTTTGTTTGTTTGCTTTTGTGTTTTTGTTTGTTTGTTTGTTTTCTGCTGTTGTTCAGTCCAGAAGACATTTATTGAATATCAATTATGCACCAAGGACTGTGTTAGCTATCAGGGTTTTGAAATAATACAGTTATTTTATAGAAAAGTGTAGTATAGTAGGGAGACAAACCTAAACATTTATTCCAGTGTCATAGAATAAATGTCACTGCAAAGGTATATCCAGGTACTGAGGAAAGGGAGTCAAATTTAGTCTGAAGTTTTAGGGAAACAGAAATAGTACCCAAAAGCTGATTTTAGGAAGATACACATATATTCTTCTTCTCTAGACCGATAATTTTCTGTAAAATTCCCCGTTATGTCTATGTTAATCAGGTACTCATCCACATTCACAGAGAATTTCAGACATCTGTCGCAATACTTACAGAGCTGCATAATGGCGAATTGTATGCATACTATCTCTTCCATCTCTTCCACCAAGTTACTGGCTTCTTGAGACTTGAGGTAGTTCACCTGTTTACCTTTGTATTTCCAGTAATTAGCATTAGACTTTCCACACAATAGACAATAACATTTTTTTAATAATTGGCTTGACTGTGTACCAAGTAGGTAAGATATAAAATAAATAATGCTAAATATAAATACTTAGGATTCTAATTTTTGTCTTAAAGTGTAGAGAATGGGTGGGTGTCAAATAAATTTTAGTCAATAAGCATGTAAACTTCAGCGTAACCTGTACAGAGATAACCACTTTTAAACATAAAGTTTATAATTTTGCATTAGAAAGGATAAAAAGAAAAATCCTTCAAATTTTTACAAAGTCCTTGGGAAGTTATAATCAGTTCCAGGGAAGTTCCTAAATGAAGTCCAGTACAACATTCATTTCTTAGTAGGAAAAAAAGACAACTACATTAAGAAAAATATAAACAACATAAATATATGTCTTGGCTTCTAAATTATTACACCTATTGCCAAAAGATGGTTCCAGTGTCTATTGCCAATTGTAAAAATTGTTGCCCAGTCAGATAAATCTAGAAATTCCCTCTGTCAAATCTATTTCCTTTTTTCCATCAATCTAGCGTGGAAATGCACTTGAACACTGTCACTGTGTTTGAACACTTTTATATTTCACCATATCTTGTACATTCATATATTGCATAATAAGAAATATAATCACCTGTTTAGATGTCAAATTATCCCTATATACACATATCATAACATCACATTGTAATCTATAAAGTTATAAATGCATATAAAATGATATATACAAATATACACAATGATAATTTACTAACAATCAACATCAAAAAAATTGCTTTGAATTTCTTTCTCTTTAAAAACAATATAAGAGGAGCTGGAGTGGTGGCTCAGCGGTTATAGCACTTTCTTGGTATGCACGAGGATGACAGTTTGAACCCCAGTACCAAGTACACAACGAGCTGTCAGAGCAATGAAAGTCACATGAAAAACTAAATGAAACTGGTTCTTTGTCTCTCTATCAGTGTCCCTCTCTCTCTTAAAAAAATAAAAATAAAAACAGCATAAGGACAACTACTTTCCATATTCATGATTGTATAAGCAAAACTCAACCAATTATGACAGAGAATCATTATTAACTTAAGGTATAAGAATAATATTTAAGATTGTCAGAATTCTCAGAGGAAGTTTTTTTTAATTAAAATGATAGGAAAGAATAAATTAAAGAACAAACTACATAAAATAAATAAACCAAGAATAAACTAAAAAAATAGATTAATTAAATCACATAATTACTGAGATCCACGATGCATCAGAAACTTGGCTTTTTGAATGATACCAAGTAGAGCGTATACTATAGCTTCTGCACACACACACACACACAAAAAAAAACTTTACAATAAAATTGGATACTAAAATTAAAAAAAGAATTATGCCCAACTATTATGAAGCTCTAATAAAAAATTTAAAAAGAAAATTATGTATCATGGTGATGTTTCATTGATTATTCCATTCATCTTAAGATCACTGGAAATAAAAAAGAAGAAAATGCCAACCTATGATAATCAAGGAAGTCTTCATGAAATGTGAATAAAACCTTGAAGAATAAGCTGAAATGTGATATGAATTAAGTAGTGCACTGAATCCACATTTTTCTGCAGAATCTGCTCATTCATTGGGAAATTTTTCATTTGAAATACAAATCTGAGTGGGGCTCTAAGAATGATACGGATTGGAGGTGGGGGGACCACTTAGGCATAGAGATGCTCTGACTGAGCCAACTCTTCCCAGCTCAGCCTCACATAAGGGATCTGTTCTACTCTGCCTCAGGTGCTAGAGCTGGTCGGAAACCATGGACTGCCATGGCTGTTACTGCTCTACCTCCAGTTCACCCCACACTAGAGTATCACCATAGCCACCAAAAAAAGTGTCATTTCCCCCTCTGAGAGATGAGAGAGATTCATAGATCTGAGATTTGTTGTTGGAATCTTTCCACTCATTTACACTGCTGTAATGAAAGGTACCACCAAGTCACAGCAGGATCCTTGCTTCAGAAGGGATCAAAAAGAAAGTCCCAAAGCAGGAAATGAAAAGCACTCTCACCACCAGCTCCAGAGGCACTCCATCCTAACTCTTTGATGTTCCTGAGGAAACCTTTCTTAACTCAAGGTATTTTAGCGGTGACTTCTTTGATGAGTACTGGTAATCCCTAAAGCATAAACAGAGTGTGTTACTGTACTCTGTCCTCCAGACCAAAGCGGCAAATTGTTCACACAGCTTTTAGGATAAAACAAATGAAAGCAAAAATAGCACTATTAATGGCCCATTATTTTAGAATGGTGGATTTATTAACTTCAGTAACAGAAAAAGAGCATCAATCTATTTATAAGTCTGTAGAAAGGTCCACTTTTAAAACTGCATGTTGAATCCATAAAGACCAAAGATCAAACTTTAGCTTTTTAAAAACTGGCCTTAATGCATTGGATTCAAACTGCTTCGAAAATAGTTATTTTCTTTTTTTTTATATAAGAGAGAGGGATAGTAAGAGAGAGAGAGAGAGAGAGGAGAGAGTGAATCAATTTTATTTAGTTTTTCATGTGGCCTTCATTGCTCCATAAATTCACTGTGCGCGTGGTGCTGGGGTTCAAACTCATGTACCCATGCATGCCAGACAAGCACCATAACTGCTGAGCCACTGCTACAGTCCTGAAAATGGTTATTTTTCAAGTAGTACAAAAGATGTATGAAATTTTCAATAATATTAATCCTTTAGTAGATAATACCCTTTTTCGATTTAATCCTTGGTCTTTATCTATTTGTGAATGACCCTGAAGTTTGTCATGACAGATAGTAATACATCATTTTTGGTAAGGGACAAATATGAATTTTCAAGCTGGTGCTTGTAAAAGTAACCAAATTAGTAAATCCAGCCAAGTGATCACCCAATGTTTGCAATTCAATATAGTTTTGCTATGATTATTTAAATTTAACTTTATTTAATACTCTATAAGTAGGCTATAATATTATCATTTTACCAATAAAACCATTTTATCCTAAAATTACATTCATATATTTGGGAGTCATGAAGGTCTTAGGGCATATCTCTCCTGAGTATCAAGAACCTACAATATAGTGAAAAGCAATACAATTAATCTGCCATTTAGTCTCATTTTTCAACCAATCCACAATCAACATGTTTGAGTTTATGATACTGCTATAACCTACGAAACCAGAACTGAATAGAAACATACATGCCCTGAAAATCTAAAACTTCTCTAAAAAATAAAGTCTGTTTTAAAACAAAACTATATAGAACATTGTAAAGTGCTACATAAGTCTAATTTCAAAATACTCTTTATAATGTAGTATTATTAATACTCAGTTTTATTCATATATCCATTAACTTAGCCCAGGAAATCTTAAACAGAATGTGTATTCTGGCTTGTAGCATTGGTGCTGTGATCAATAAACCTTATCTGATTTTCATGAACAACAATATGAAAGGTCCCTAAGGAAATTATTTTAAATGAACTCAAACCTGAAATCAAGAATTTAATTCAGTTTTCAATAGGAAGAAACTGACCCAGTGTCATCTTAGATGCAAATTAGCATTATTAATTTATTATTCTGAATAGCATTTAGTGTTCAATAGACGCTTGCTGTGTAAGGATGGTAGTAATAGTTTGCTATATTGGGTTCATTTTTATGCCATATTGAAAAAAATTATTTGTCATCATTACTTAGGTGTTTTGAAAGCATGCAATAGAATGTGTCTTACAGATTATCCTAGAAATGTAAAAGTGATGTTTGATATATTTTCCATCAAAATTCTCATGAAAACGTAGAGACAAAAATGTTACCAGCATTGTTAAGAGAATGTAATTGTTAGATATGAGGTGAATTTCAACTTGCATTATATAGGGATAGATTTAGAGAAATGTTTTTAGAACATACACCATATATCCTACCTTTTAAACCATTTAAACTAGCAAAAATGGCCTCAAATTTAATCCAACCCCCCCTACTGGTCATCTAGACCAGGTTATTCCCTTTTTCATACCCTTATAGTCGAAAAAGGAAAAGAGAGAGAGAGAGGGAGGGAGAGATGGAAGAAGGGGAAAAAAAGCGAAGTGTAGCGTTTTACCTGAGCCTTTTAATTACAAAATAAACTAATGACTAGGCATATCAACCTTCCCTTTAAAGCTAGATCTGAGAGAAGTTACCAGTACCCTAAAGAAAATGCTAACTCAATTCTGTTGGAAAATATTGGACCAATTAGTGCTTCCTCCAAGTAGGGATAAACAACAACGTGGTGGTACTTATGCAGCAAACATGCAAATACAGGAACGGGGCACTGCTCTAGAGACTCCTGGGGAACGGAGTTAATAGCATTGAAAACAAATCAACGTCAGGGGGAAAAATTTAGAAATTTACATTCTTCATAGTATGTAGAGGAAATAATTAGAGTTAAACATGACGAAAAAAAGTTTACACTTTAAATTGTCTGGCACCTGGAGAAATTGACACACTCCATGCCAAATCCAAATTTTCAAAAGAAAATAATCCAATTGGTGGAGCAAGATTTGGTGTTTGATCAAGCATCAAACAGCAGCCAGGAACTGGCTTTAGATGACTGAGAGACAAGGGAGCTGTATGGAGGTTTTCAAGTTTCCATATTCATCCAAAAGCATCTGCCACTGAACCCAAATGTGAAAAAAAAATAGATATATAGATGTTATAGACTGATATAGACAGACATAAGCACATGCGTGTATATAATGTGTGTACATTCAAATAAAAATGATCATCAATTTTAAATACTAATATTTTCTAAAATAACATGCACATATTTGAAATATATATTAGTATTTTTATTATTATCAATAGACCATATTTCACTTTAGCTAGGTTACATACATATTTTTATTTTAATTCCCCCCTTTTATTTTGGTTGCTTTTTTGGTGGTGCTAGGGATTGAACCCAGGTCACTGCACCTGTTAGGCAAGAAATTTATTGTTGAGTCACCCCACACACTTTATTTTTTTTTTATTGGTACATTAAAGTTGTACATAATGATGGGGTATGTTGTTACATATTCATACACGTACACAATACATCAATATAATTTGGCCAAAATCTCTCCCAGCATTCCTCCACACACAGAGAGACTTTCTTAAAGATAGTATCTTAACCGCTACTTGACAATACTAGAATGAGTAAAACCATCATTACTTTCTTGGAGTCTGCAAACAGTTACACAGAAAAAATAAGAGGTGCACATTCAACTCTTCCAAATTCCTTTATCCACGCTTAATGGTTCCTGAAATTTCAGCCTGCTTGTCCCTTCTCTCTATACTCTTGTTAATCATGCCGGTTCTCGCGAACTCATCCACCACCTCGATGTGCAAGACACATGCCCAGACCATAAGCTTGTGGCCCTGCTCACCTTTCCTCCAAACTTGCACTTTTCTCTTTTAACTAAAGTCACTGTCATTATTTGGAACTGTGAACAAGTTCCAAATCTTACTATTGTGTTTGACTTTGCCTTGTCCTCTATATGTAATCAATTATAAAATTCTGTTCATCCTATCCCAACTATATCAAAGTCACTATCTTCTCATTTCTACCGCTGGTTTCAAGTCCATAAAGGAACATAACTGTAAAATATTTTCTTCCATTTCTCTTTACCTCTAACAGGTCCTTGTTAGTTTTGGGGAAAAAAAAAAGAAGCTGGCAGTGAAATCTTGTCTTCAGATAAAATCATATGTAGGAATTCTATTTATGTAAGACATAAACTAAAGTTGTTTTCATAATAAATGATCTTTTGCTGATTTTATTTAAATTTTATTTTATTAAAATCTAAAATATAATAAATCACACTGAAATAGGAGATTAAGTTATATTTGTGTTACCAAACATCAATAGCCCACTACAGAAATACTGCAATGGAGAATTTAGCAATAAAAATGTTTACCTCTTTGTTTATATCTTTAGCAACTTGAATAAAAGTAGATTCCTTGATGCCTCTGAGTTTGGAAGCAATATTTTAAAATGTTAAAAAATGACTAAGCATGTGATTTGCAATTTTAGTGCAAAATTTCCCATGTGATTAGATTACAAATTTTTAGTAGCTTGCTCAATAGTCTTTGTTTTTGTTTTTAATGTACTCTGATCTCCTAATGAAGGAAAACAAAATGAGACAAATATTTTGGTTTTCTCTTCTAGAAGTGTCATGATAGTCCCCATTCTTCCTAAATTTATAATCCATTACAAGTTCTTGTCAGCCCAAGGAAAAAACTTGAGGAAAACATGGAAACTAGAGGAATGTTCTGCCATCACCCAAGAATAACCACTGGAAACAAGGATAGATTACTGAGTTGCACCTAGTTCCACCTAATTAGTTCCTCGGCACCTAATTTTGAGAAAGCATTATGATATGGGCTTTCTAAGGAACTAAAAGTGATGATAATGATGTCTGTTTAGGGATCAAATGACAATATTTCACCTGAACCTGAAAAATTAATAGCACACTTAAAGGCAAGTGTACAGAAGAATTTCCAAGAAGAAAGCATTTTCAGAAGCACATGTTTAGGGCTGGAGTGGTGGCTCAGCAGCTAAGGCACATGCAGGACGAGAATTCAAACTCCAACACCATGTACACAACGAAGTGTCAGAGCAATCAAAGCCACATGAAAAACTAAATAAAAGTATTCTCTTTCTCTTTCTCTCTCAATGTCCCTCCCTCTCTCTTAAAAAAAAAAAAACACAGAGTACATGTTTATCAAACTACAGGCACCATGGTACACTAGAGAGACATAGCAAGAGATGGGACTAGAAGGATGTGACACCGCCAGCAAAGGGTCTTGCATGCCGTGCAAAGGAATTTTATTTATTATTGCTTAAAGGGAGGAACCACTGAATGATTTTTTCAAAGGAGTAATGTAATTTTGTTTGAGTTTTTGCAAAGCTATGAAAATGCAAAAGAACATGTTTAAGACAGCTAAGAGGCTGAATGATAAGGTGGCAATGAGGGATGGAGTCATGAGACGCTTAGAAGCCTGAATCTATAGGACTTAAATGATTGATGGAGGGTGAGAGAAATGGAGGTGGCCTCCAAAGTTCTGGCTTAGAGGACCCATCAAAGTGTTAGCGAGCAGAGGAGGAGGGCGAATTCATGCAGATGGAAGGGTGAGAGACACAATTGTTTCAAGATGCTGAGTCTGAGGCATCTGTTTAAAAAATCCCTATGATGTTCTTCAGGAAATTGCAAATAAGAAATTGAGCAGTAAGACTAATACCAATGGCCCGCCAACGTTCATTCTCTGCTTGAATGTTGTCTTCTCATGAGTGGCAAAATAAAATTTTCAAAGAGGAGTATGATAAGAACACTAATAAAATAAGTGAGTCTTCTGTTTGAGAAAGGTCAACTTTTATCTGGATGTTTCTTTCCTCAAAAAAATTAATCCTTTGTGGCAAAGATAGGCAAGTGTCAGTCTCTACCACATGGTGGAAAATTCTGAATACATAACAGGGTTTAAAGTTTTCTCAGTAGGAGATGGGAAACTACTGAAGAGAATAATAAAACTCAGAAGATCATCTTGTAAAAGTATAGTATGTGGACAAGACAGTGGTAATAATGAAGCTAGAATCATAATATCAATTGAAACACAATGAAGGAGAAATTGAGGCTGACCGAAGAAGTCATCTGGAAATACTACTAATGCGTATTTTGACTCGATTTCCTCCTCATCTGTAAACATTTTATAATAATATTAATTTCACATATAAATAGTTTTGTTGTGAAGTAGAATATTAAGTATTAAGAATATTAAGCCCTTAGAACAATGCCTGGCCCAAAGGAGGAGCTTGAAATCTGCTTGGTAAAGAAACAATGAATTGGATCAAAACGAATTCAACCGGTCCACAACTGTGCTAGTGAGCTTTCTATCACTATAAGAAAATGCCTGAGATAAATAACTTATAAAAAGAAAAAGGTTGTTTGGGCTCACAGTTTTAGAGTTTCCAGGCCTAGATTTGAGGACCCATTGCTTTGGGCCTCTAATGGGAATGACAGATGTCAATGACAGGGAGCATAGGACAGAAAAAACATTTTGCCTCTATTGTAGTCAGCTTTTTCACCACTGTGACCAAAAGAACAATTTGATACAAGTAAAAGTTTATTTGGGGGCTCCCTGGTTCAGAGGTCTCAGTCCAGACGGCTGGTTCCACTTCTCAGGGCCCAAGGTAAGACAGGACATCATGGCAGAATACAGTGGACGAAAGCAACTCAGAACTTCGCCCCAGGAAGGAGAGAGAGAGAGAGAATGTTTCTCTCAGCAAGGACAAAATACAAACTCAAAGGCTCACCCCCCATCCCCCTCCTCCATCCACACCCCACCTGGCTACAAGTGCCACCCAGTTAATCCCTATTAGTGGGTTGACACATTGATTAGGTTAAAGGCTCTCATGATCCAATCATTTCGCCTCTAAACTCTCTTGCATTTGCTCGCACAGAGCTTTCAGGGAATGCTTGCTTCTCATCTAAATCACAACAGCCTCATAGCCAGGAAGAAAAGAACAAGAGGAAGGGGCCCCAGGCCCCAGAATACCCCAAGAGGGTGTGCTCCCAATGATGTAAGGACCTCCCTCAAGACCTCTCCTTCTAAAGTTCCATAGCACCTGCCAAGAGTGCCACCCTGGCGACCAAGGCTTCAACACATGCACCTCTGGAGAATATGTAACACCCAAACTTCAGCAACTACTAAACGACACTTTTAGTTACTCTAGTATTTTTTCTTTCTTTCTTAAAAAACAGAGCAGTTGGGGCTGGAGCTGTGGCTCAGCAGTTACAGTGCTTCCCCAGCAGGCGTGAGTATGTGAGTTCAGAACCCAGCACTGGGTGCACAACGAAGTCTCAGAGCAATGAGAACCACATGAAAAACTAATTCTCTCTCTAATTCTCTCTCTAATTCTCCCTCTCTCTGAAAAAACAAAAGAAAGAAAGAAAAAGAGCAGTCATTCTTCTAGAGAGAGTGGTATAGGTCCTAAAACCAAAACCACACTCTGAAAAAAAATAAAGATCATCAATGATTACTCTCTCTCTTCTTGAACTCCTTGGGTAGTAACCTTTCAAGGACAAATATGGTAAGAACACCAAAACATGAGGGAGTCCATTGTTTCTTTCCTCATCTGGGCAGTAGGTAAAAATATAAACTCAATTGTGAAGATTTTTTAATAAAATGTGTGGGCTTTGCTTTGGTTGGCTGTCTCCAGGGGGATGTAGAATTCCACTACTTCTTTTTTTCTTAAATTTTATTCTAAGATTTTCTGTGCAGGTTAAGAGTCTCAGAACAAAATCTATATTAAAGAAATAGGTTGAAGGGAGAAACAAGCCAGTAAGATATGATTTAGGCCAAAAAGGTCTTCGAAGACTCTTTTGGATCAAATGGTGTCCAAAGTACAGGAATCCGAGGAAATGTTTTCATGATATTAATGCAATGTTTACACAATTAAAAAAAGCACAGTTTAACATTGAGAACTACCTAAAAAGTGACCGAAGAAATGAAATAGGAGTCATCACTGGTCCATCATTTATTTTATGTTGTCACCATCAATAATGGTAAAAATTTCCAGCTGAGGAGCACTGCTATAAATCTATAGGTCAGGCCCAAATGTAGAACAGATAACAGAGTATTAAAAAAATTTTATTATTTAGGCTGCATACCACCTGTATTTACTATGATCATTTCAGAGGTTCTAAGAAACTTCCAGGAGACTCCAACTTTTGACCATGATTCATTCAATAAAACTTTAAACAAATTTGTTGTGGATTGCTTAAATTTCAAAGAAAACTGGTGTCCACACTAGAGTATATTTCAAACTGAATTTAGATCCAATCGTAGACTGCACAGCCAAATCAGAGATAGACTGAGAGAAATGGCCAACCAGGCGCATTAAAGCTGTAGCTTTTAACCCTTCCCTTGTGTAGAGGCGTGGGGTTGTTCTAACTGCCTGGGAATCTCTGCTTCGTGGTCTCTCATTTTTCTACTTATTTTAGAAAAACTTGTAGCAGGAATGCAAATACGTACAGTGAAACATCTTATGTAACAGAAAAACAGTGGTATGATTTTATTTTGGGAGAAAACTTCTTATCTGACTTTAGGTTATTTTATTGGTTTTCTGTATACTTAAAAATAGAGTTGGGCAGAGTGACTGATGCCTGTAATCCCAGCACCTCAGGAGGCTAAAGCAGGAGGATCACAAGTTCAAAGTCAGCATCAGCACTTTAGCAAGACCCTAAGCAACTCATCAAGACTCTGTCTCAAAATAAAAATAAGTTAATTAATTAAAATAAAAAGCAACTGGGTGGTTAAGCACCTCTGGGTTCAATCCCTGGTACTAGTACTGCTACTATTACTACTACTAATAATAATAATATTAATAATTAATAAATAAATAAAAATAGAATAAAATCAGGATAAACATAAGGGTCTTACACAATAAGTGTCTCCTACAAGGATTGATACTTTAGATTTTAGAAAATTAGCATAACTATTCTTTATAAATATAAATAAATACATATCTATTTATTAAATTCCTGTTACAATGACTTAATTTTTCTTCCAATTTCCTAAATGCTCTCATTCCTTTAGTTTTACACTTCTTGGCTCACATATATTATACACAAACACTTCAAACAATAATACCACCATGAGCTCAGTGGGCCACAAGCTTTAGACCCCTCTTGCATTTCACATTTCTACCATCATACTTAGTTTTCAACTCGTCCATGCCACAGTTAAAACAGGAGAGAAATATTAAATGGAGTTGTACACACCTAAAATTTTATTCTTGGTTTTACTGTTTGTTTGAATCTGGGAAGAAGTGAAGTGGAAGTAAGACTAGAACCTTCTGTAAAGAATATAAAGAACCTTCTGTAGGTGAAAAGATAACAACGTTCCAGTTCGACAGTAGAAATAAATGGTATCTTATGTTAATTTGTGTGAGTCAATCATTCTGCTTTTTATACATATAACATAGCATCACTTTGTACTTCATAAACACATACAATTATAATTTACCACTATCCAATAAAAACCTTTCATTTTTAATTTTTATTTGTTTGACATAGTCTTACATATCAGAGGGAATTGTTACATAGTCATGCACACATGGATATTGACATAGCAAGATCATAAATTAAGGCCAATCCTAGGCCAGAAGGTGGGGGCCTTCCTCTGGTCCCTGATCTCATGTCTCCTCTGTAGCACCCTCATACTATAATTGGAAATTAATATATATATACATGAATATTAATTTTTGAAATTTCTGAGTTTCTCTGCCTGCCTGGGTATAGTTCGGCTTCTCATGGGAGTCAAGTTTTCCCAGTTGCATTGATAACCCCCCTTATCCCTCTGTCCCCTCCCTGCCTCCCTCCATTCTCCCACACCTTCATAGTTAGTCACCATAGTTGAAATTTCACATAAGTTGGGGGAACCAATAAAAACTTTTTAAAAGAATTTACCTTGCAACTGAAGTTTCTTCTGGTCAATAGAGATTTCTATCTAGCACTACGGATATAATAATTATCTTCCTACTTTACCTTCTGCTCCCTCTTCTACTGCCCCTGCCCTCCACCTTCCCAGAGGAATTGCCAAGTAGTGAAAGCTGACACCACCTTTTGTAACATTTGTAGGAAATTGGCCTTAGGTAATTGGCCTTAGTTGTCCACTGCTAGAACTGAAGATCTTCATTCAACAGGTGCGGTATTCCAGTCCCTTTATCCTGGGCGTAAAGGATTGTTGGGGAGGTATCTCTGCTTTCCAGCGAACACTGGTGACTTCTGCAAATGCCTGAAGGAGAAAAGCAAAATTCCATTCTGCTATTTACGTGCTAAATTCATTCCTTGGATGTCTCAGAACTGGTTTCCCTACTGTGACTTTGTGCTGCATATAAAATTCAACTAAACAGCATTTTTTAAAAAATTAAACAATATATCAGAAGCTTAAGAAGATAAAAACTACACAATAACTGGAGATTAAAAATTAAGATAAGGCATTTAGTACTCCAAACAACGTTGCTACGCAAATGGAATATTCAAAAAACACAGTTGCCTGCCCACTTAGACAGAACAACTTTGCAACGGCTCACTCCTCTAAATCGCATCCACCCTATGACAGAGCACAGTTTAAAGTATCAGGATACATTTTTCCCCCTAAACACAAGCTCAAAGTTATCTAAAATTGAGCGTTGCCACTCAGGAGGCCTCCAGAGCACAATAAATAGGTGCATGTCGCAGAAGCGGAGCAAGGCTTCAAGACCCCTTGGGTGGATGCAGATTGCAGTGCGGAGATTAGAAACTAGAGAACCAAGCATAAAATGCTTTAGTAGGGGAAATCGGAAAAAAGAAAAAGAAGAAGAAGTTACTTTGAAAGCCTTGGAGGTAGTCTCTCTCCAGCCAACACAGAAGCGACTCATCCAGAACATACTTTGTCCCCGCCTCATCCAGGGAAACAGAAGGAAACCGCCTGGCCCTGAAGCCCCACTGCGCAGTGCGCACTGCGGCCCAGGAGTGCAGGGCTGGCGCCAGCCCGACTCGAAACGTGCTCGGCTGCCGCAGCGCGCAATCCGCACGCTCGGGTCCACGCGGCTCCGCGCTCCGGGTTTCCAGGGTCACCGGCACCAAGAGGAATTGCCCCGCGGGGAGTGGACAGCCCCGGGCGTTGTCCCGGAGTCCCGAGAGCGCGCTTTCCCTCCGCGCAGTCTTCTCAAGGCGTCCCTGAGCTCCCAGAGGGCAAGGCTGGCATTGAACGCGGCTTAACTTCATCGCCTGAGACCCTCACCTAGAGTGAACCTTTGTTTGCCAAACACTCATCGGGCAGTTTCCCTGGGTCGTGGCTTAAGTAACCTTAAATGCGTTCAACACTGGACACCCCCTCTTGGAACTAGTAGCAGTTGCCTCTTGGCAGAGAAGATTTGTCAATTTCGTGCCCGTTTGCCACGGGAGGCGCTCTTGGTGTCCGCGGCACAGAAAGGTCGACTCTGCAGTTTTCCTTAAAGTGATAAGGTGTGGGAAGACCCTCTGCAAAAATAGTAAAGCTCTCTGTGTAAGGAAAACGTTCACCTTCATCCTTCTCCCTGAACTTCCCTTCCTTGAAAATAAAACTCCCACCTGAATTAAACCCCAGAAGGGATTGTTGTTAGCTGCGTTTATTCCCAAAGCGTAGGACAGTGCCTGTTAGTTGGTTCAATGAATAATGTTGAATGAGTAAACTGAAGGATATGATAGGTTAAAAACACCGGGCAATTCTTTCCAGGTGGGGAAGGGACCAGCATTTACTGGATACCACTCATTGACAAGTCTTCTAGGCTTAGGCAGGCCTATTTGGGAGCGGGGCAGCGCTGGCATAAATTGTAGCCCTTCTAGGGCACAAAGCGGGCTTTATAAATCGCCTAGTCTGAGTCCTGAGCCCCCAGCTCTGGATTTGCAGGATGACTCATTCTTTTCCCTCCACTCTCCCACCCCAGGACCGAAGTAAGGCATATTAATAAACGTTTATTTTGTGTATACAGAAGGCGTTTATTTAGCTTTTCATAGATGGTTAGCATGTCTTTTCCAAGGCACGCTGGACAAGAAGCCTTGGGCCCAGCTCCCTGCAGTACGCATTTTTGGACCATCCTGGGCACTGGGTACTAGTGCAGCCAGCACCTAGTACTTTCAGCACAAGACCTTCTGATGAAATGGCCAAGGACAAAATGAAAACAGCCCATAGCCTGCTTTGGGTGGATCAGGTAGATGTGCTGACAGCTTTCAGGGTAAGCTTTCTCATGATAGCACTGCAGTTTTCTCCACCTCACGACTGGCAAAAGGTAGAGGGGCAAGCTAGGACTGAGAGCAGCGGGAAAAGTTGGCTCCATGTGTCCCACCTTGGCCTGGCCTCAGTCACCAGGTTCCTAACCGCAGGGCATGGTGAGCCCAACCCTCGGTCGGGTCCCGCGTCCCGGTCCAGGTGCTGGCTGCTCCGGGGACCGGACTCCCTCTTTCAATCTACCTTCCTCTTGAGTTTCTGCTAAAATCTGGAGCCTAGGAATCCACCCGCGGAAACTCTGAGCCCCTCTAACTGAGCATGCGCCATTGCCTGGCGGCTTTCGGTCACAGGCTCCCAGGCTCTCGGAGCCGGGCTGCGGAGCTAGGGGAGGAGAGAGGAAAGGAGAGGGGAGGGGGTGCCTGGAGAGGCGGAGGCTCGCGCGCCTGCGCAGGCAGCTCCAGGGACCCTAGGTTTTCTATGGGATTCCCAATCTGCAGCACAGATTCACCGGAGCGTGTTGCGGCGGTGGCTGGGCTTGCAAGGCGCGATCCGAGAGGGATTTAAGCAGCCCAGAGCTCCGAGAAAAAGAGAGAGATAGAGAACCACGTACCGAGACGGCTTAACCGTTTACCCAAATTAAATATATATATATTTTAAAAAGAACTGTTGAGTTTTATCATTTTCGTTGTGACCGTGCGCAGCGCTATAACTGTAAGTGGAAAATACAATCTTCGTTGCATTTCTGCATGTGTAGCACAGCCAATTGTCAGGGAGATGCTTGGCTATTGCCTTATACTTTGCTTTGCATAAATGCGTCTAAATGCCTGGTGACAATTGCCTTGGTTAATGCTGGCGATCAGAGTGTGCTGTTAGTCCATGGGGACCTTTGGAAATAATGGGGGTGGCGGAAGAGGGAGTGTTTGTATGCGGCTTGTTTCGGGAATTGTTTTAAGCTCGATTTAAGATAGATGAAACTGAGATTCATTTTTAGTTTCAGTCTATAAATAGGCGGATTTCCATAGGCAGATTTCAGTACCTAATTGACGTATTGTGAAGTTTTCCGGTTGCTGATAAACTATTGAGCGACTGCAGTCAAGTACCAACCTGTCATTCGTGGGGTTGGTGCACCATTTTTCTCACCGTGAAAAAGCAGCAAAGGTGTTTGCTAAGTAAAACTGAGTGGATGAGATTGGTATGACCATTGGGATTGATTGCTAAGCGGAATGTGAGTGTTTAAAATCCAAGGAGTCAGGAGCAAAATGAGCCCATTTCTCTTAGTACTTAGAAATGAGTAATTTTTCAGTTTTTATTTTTTGTCACAATGGTGAAGGGGGGGGTCTGTTTTACCATACGGTGTATTTTGAGCTTAGAGTTGCTGAATCGGTACTGTCAGACCCAAACTAGTTACCTGCCTTTCCATTCCACCTTTGCCTTCCGGAATGCAGGTTGAGAAAGGCAAGCCCAGATCTGCTACATTTGGTAATGTTTCTTTAAAGGAGAAAAGGTCGTTTTGTGTTTTGAGTTAAAATGGGTTGTTCCTTGCCCAGAAGTGGAAGAAGGGTCTTTGCAAGGTCAAACCCCCTGTGGAAATCAGATTGCTGAATACCCTGCTCCTGTGTAAGGGGGCAAGGGATGGGGATGCTCCTTATAGTGCAGGAGAGGAGATGGTGAGAGCTGCATGGATCAGTACCCTGCCAGATTCTGGAGTGGGAATCCATTTTTCTAGAGTTGCCCTCCTGTCCATATTTTGGGAACTAAAATGGAATGGAAATGTTAGTGGGTGTGGAAAACATGAAG
Organism: Aplodontia rufa; assembly: GCA_004027875.1. Taxonomy (NCBI): domain Eukaryota; kingdom Metazoa; phylum Chordata; class Mammalia; order Rodentia; family Aplodontiidae; genus Aplodontia; species Aplodontia rufa. The sequence continues at coordinate 13,268 of PVKS010013364.1, read as the reverse complement.
TGTACACTGTGTGTCCCTTCCCACTAGAGAAGCAAGAAAGATTTATTTCTACACATTAATTTTTAAAAATTTAAAGAAATTCCAGGTTGAGCCAAATTTCAAAATGAGACTCTTGTGCAAACACATTTTACTCTCACAGTCATTTACACTGCCTGTGCTTGGCTGCGTGTGCATGTGGGCACCGCATCCCTTTGCGCCTCACTTGTGAGTGTGCTCTCCTGAAGCCTTGGTGTCTGACAACCTCAGGAAATGCTGCACTGAGCAGGTTGGCAGAGTGGCAGGAGGTAGGCAGGAGAAGAGCAGGGTCAGTGTGTGCTGGATTTCCACAGAAAGCAGATCCAGGATGAAATTAAATAAAATTTTCCCAAACTAGGAGAGATCATTATAGACCTCTTTGGCCAAATATTTTCATCCCCTCAAAGGAATTTATGATTTGTTGAAACAGATGAAACTTGAAATTGAAAATTGAAGAATAACCTCCCCCTGGAAATCCAAAGTATACATCATCCTGCCTTCTCTGATACTTCCTGCCTTACTCCAGAGCAGAAAGACAGATCGCTTGTCACAAATGAGCCTCACTCCTTTGTCATCACTGAGAGTTGGCATTACTTCAATGAATGGTGCTGATGTTGTTCTGCATTGAGAAGTGGGTGGTGGAGAAAAGGGGGAATCCAGTACTGAAGCTCTTAGATATGTGGTCTCAGATTCCCTGGCTCATAGGCTAGCATTTTAGGGGGTCAAATCAACCAGAGACTTTGTGAAACATCTAGTCCCAACCCATTGTTTACAAGTGAGGAAACTGAGATTCAGAACCATGGAGCCAAATAGAAGTCAATTGACTTCCAGCCTGTAGAATACACAATTGAAAAGGAATGCTGAGAGAAGCTGTGGCCTTCTCTCTGCAGTTTTCAGCATCCCCAGTGACATTACTGCAGTCTTCAGATAAATGTCTGCTTCTCAGCACATCTTGTGCAATAGTCTCCAGGGGCCCCTTTACACCCTTTCTCTTCTTTGCTTCTCTTTTCTTCTAAGATTTCTTTCTATCTCTTTTCCATTGCCCCTTACCTCTAATACACCCACCTCACTGGAATTTTAGTCTGCCCTTCCTGACCTCCTTTGCATATCGGTCAATTTATTTGGGAATCTGGAATTTGGGGAAGCACTGGCAAACCAGAAGGCATGAGCAGCTCCTGCATGAGAACTCTTCAGTGCCCGTCTCCAACCTTCCCTGCTCTGCTCCCCATAATCCTCAGGGTATCCAGCCTTGGAGACCCTGCAGGTGCCTTTCCCAGCCCTCTGCCCATCCAGCCTCCTCCAAAACTGCTGCAGCTGTAGGAACAAGGACCTAGCAGAGTGAGGAAGCTGCAGTGTAAACACAGTGGACTCTGCCAACTCTGCCCTGGCTCCTAGAAGGCAGAGCCCAAATGCTTGTCTTCAGCCTGCATGGAAATCCTCCAGATGAAACCACCTGCCAAGAAGGGGAAGGCAGGGGACAGGAAGACTGCAGAAAAATGCTTGACATGGTGCTACAGAGGAGGGCACGAAGATTTCAGGCTCCAGCACATGCCCTGCTTTTCTTTAGACAGCATTTTCTTCTTTCCTCCTGCGTAGCTTTCTTCCCTCACTAGCAGGACCAGGGCTGCGCAGCAGGCAGTGTGGCCTGCCCAAATGCCTCCCTTCCTTCCTCCTTTCTGTTTTCACTCCCTTGTTTTCTCCATTTCTCACTCATTTTCTCCCTTGCTTCCATAAAAATATTCCAAGTACCTACACAATAAAGTTCCAGGTCTCTTAAAATTAACCTGGATTCTCCTGTTCTTTCTATAAAAAGGTACTCTTCCCAGGTATTTGGTAGATAACCACAACCACTGCAAATGTCCCCTTTAGGAAAATGCCCTTTAGGGGATGTGGGTGAGATGGGTGGGAGGTGAGGTCACACTGCCATATTGAGTCTCTTTCTGTTTGAGATAGGAGCCAAATCCTCTTGGAAGTTGTTGAGGCTGAGGAAGGAAGGCAGTGAGGGCTCTGCGTGGGCACCAGTTGGCAATATAGCATCACCCCTCCCTTCTTTCCAGACCTTAATGAATTGGGATGAGTTGTGTTTTGGATAGATTCTGTTCAGGAAGGAAAGAAGGAAGGAAGGGGAAAGAAAGAAAGAAAGAAAGAAAGAAAGAAAGAAAGAAAGAAAGAAAGAAAGAAAGAAAGAAAGAAAGAAGAAAGAAAGATTGGTTCTTGGTTAATTAGGTATTTCCTGGCGTTCCAGGCTATTCTGAATCCCAGGTGCCTCTGCAGAGACCCCGACTTGCAGTTCCTAAGTGAACTACTTTGATTTGCTGTACGTGGATTGCATTCTATGATTGATCACATGACCAGGAATGTTCTAGTGCTCCTGTGTAGGAATTTTATATAGAGTAATACGATTAGGAATGTTGTCCTGAGTATACCACAAGTTTTTAATTTGAGTTGCATATAGATATGGATTCTAAGCATTACAGAGGAGCTCCTGGGGGAGTTTCATAGGATGACACCCAACATCAGTATCAGACGTGGTTGTAACTGATATGAACAATATATTTTAATGTTGTTCTAACGGTCTTTTTATTTGTATTCAGTGATTTCTATGCTTCTTAAATTAATGATTATCTAGAAATATAGGAAGAGTCTTTTATAGAAGGGATCACATTCAACTAATCTGAGGTTTCAGAATCAACAATGTCCATTTCAGTTACATTTAGTAGATATAAACATTAATTTTCTTAAAGTATCAAGTGGTGTAGAGGTAGATTGGTGAATGATGACAATTTCTACCCCCAGTGGTTAATTTACATAACAAACAGAATACTTGGGCTGATATAGTCCATATAAGTTATATAATTACCCCCATGACACAAAAAATATACAGTATTTAAGAAAAACTTCAATCCAGAATAAAATAGCAATGTGTGGAATAAAATTTCAATAATCCTTTTCACACTTCCATATTTGTACAGTGTATCTCTTTTATCATAAAAATTTAATATCAATTAAATATTTCTTATAATAAGTTGCATGTACCTTGTTAGTTATATTGCCAAATTAAATCATTTCTACTAAAGCCATGTACATAATTAATATTGCTTTAAAGATCCTTGTTATTAAGGAAAATGCTAAAGATTATTTTATAATTTATTTTTAATAAATGTATAATGCATTGTATTAATAACTTTAAAAGTAAAATGCCTTTTTATCCACTCATGTGAGTATCCTCCCTTTATTTCTTAATAAGTAAAAAGATAAATTTTTTGGCCTCTTTGCAAAAATTGGTGCTGGTAAGTCAAAGAGGACATATGAATCTAGTCTTGGGCAGCTAGGTGTTCTACTTATTTAAAGCATGGTCTCTCAAGCTATGGAATTGTTTTAATGTATTTATGCTGCAAAGAGTCCTCAGCATGCAATTCTCATTTGCAGTTTGTTTCTGAAGATGACTTGTGCTCTCTTAAGTGAATCAAAATAGTTTGAATTGCTCCCAGCTTGGTTCATTGAGAACCTCACTAAGGGAAGGATCTTGGGGATGCTCTAGAAGCTAATTAATGAATGAAACAGAAATGGAATAGCAAATTACTAAAGAATCCTCAAGGAGGTTTGACACTTTAATAATAAGGTACCTCCAAATACATTAAAGAAATGTTCTATACTCTTATCAGCTAACTTACAGGTGATTCTTAGGCTTTCTCTGGATTTCTCCATGGCCTTCCTTCACTGCCTTCTTACTACAGATGACCTGCCATGCAACCACCAATTATTTATTTTTATTCAAAATAGTGCATGGTATTTCCAGCAACTTGCCAGAATATTTCTGGGTGAGCATTCTATTCCCTTTTGTTCTAAATTACAGTTAAGACCTGGAGTACTCTCATCTACCAAGTGGGATTTTGTCTCAATATAGCTATTAAAATAATCATTGAACTCTATAGAAAGTAGGGCTCTTTTAATTAAAAATATTTCATTTTTAATCAAGTATTTCTCATAAAAATCAAAGTGTTCACATAATTAGTTATAATTATTATACATCCATAAGATGAATCTTATTTTTCCCAATTCTTGCTCATCTAAATACTTTTCTGAAGATAGAAGTCTATCACTTTAAATATATTTTTTCTACCTTCGTTTGGTATTTGTTTATTATCTCTTAGGTTCTGAAAGACTATGAACTTTTGGAGAGCTTTGTATAAATAGAAATTTTTGCAAATCATTAACATGTAAAATGTGCTTTCAAGCCCAGGTGAATTTTTTTAATGCAAATATCAGACCCTAATATTTCTATGTTTTTATATTTCAGAACATTTATTTCCATTGATGGCTTTTATAAAGCAGTAGACTGTGGTACCCAGGATTCTCAGGTGTTTAATATTTTCTATTGGTTTTATTAATTTGCAATGTGTGTTTATTTCTGATTTCTTAAAATATAATCTCAAATTGTGAGTAAAATGTCTCCTTAGAGACCCATTAAGCATTATCAATAGAGCTTAAATACTTATTAGCATAATATTTTTTTAAAAAATCAAGTAATTCTGTACAAGTCAGACTTTCAATTAGCAACTTCTCTTTGGTATAATTATTGGCACTAGATTTTATGAGTTAATGGAAAACTATCAATTTTGTTTATTCCAAAAGTTCAAGTGTTTCTGAAACTTTTACATAAAGTACTTGATTGTTGCACTCTTGCTCATATGATAAGAGAAGTTTTATGAAAATGTTTAAAACATGAAATAAATGTAGTTTACATAAATGTTTTTCTTTAAATAATTATGGTGTTCTTTCTCTAAAATGAGTTAAAGCCGTCCATTTATTTTTCCATTATTTTTAGTATGTGAATGGGAAAACTCAGCAATATTTCAGTTGGCTCAAAAATTATGAGAGGAAGTATAAACAAGAATTTTCAAGCTAGATGCACTTAGTTAAAAATCCCCAGTTTCTTAGTTCTGTGATAAATTGCTTAATTTTTGTACTAATCCACAATATTCTTGAACAGAAAATATATTACATATGTAAAGAATGTAACGTGTAATAAATGGTAAATTTTCTGATCATTATCATCCTTTTCGTCGGAAACCAGTGTTTCATAACAACTTTGGTCTCTGGGCTGTAGTAATCACATTGATAGTGGAACTTCTGAATAAGGAATTGAGCTTCCAAAACCAGTGGACAATTAACAGTCCTTAACTCACCCGATAAAACAAATATTTATTCAGTAAAGCAGCCAACCATGTGTATAAAAAAAAAAAACATTAAATAAGATCCCATCCCAGCCCTCACAGAAATTATGCCCAAAGAGGAAGGCAGATAAAAGCAATGTAGTCAATAGGGTGAAGTGAAAAGGTGGAATGGAGAATTTGGGGAAGAAGTAAATACCCGTGCTGAAACGTTGAGCTTCCCATTTTCCCATTCCTTCGTTAAACACGTCCCTTTCCGTTCTAACTTTACTTTAGTCGATACCCTGCCATGTTATATCCATGTAAAATTGGGAACAACAGACTATGGAACCGAAGGGACATCTTTGTTTCCTTATTGAATGTACTTTAAGGTTATCTATGGATTTTTGTTCAAGTAGTTAATTAATATAGCCCTTGTCCCTAGTCCCCTTCCCCCTATTGATCACTGGATTTCAGTAAAAAAAAAAAAAAACATTTAAACTGTGCTGCCTTTTTAAAAGGTTAAATATTATGCTCTAATACTCTATCCTTTAATATCTTCCAAAAAAGGGATTTCTATCTGATACTCTCTCCACACCTCCCCTATTCTTCTAGCTCATTTCATGACTAATCTTTCAGTGTGTGTCTGTGGGAGGAGCCTTCTCCGATCTACTAGTTCATTCTTTTCTCCCAGGGCTTTTACAAAGAAAATATCACTCCCGACAGCTCTTTTGTTTCTAGTACACACACACACACCAAATCCAAAATGTTCTCACAGCGTAACCCTTCTGGAGCCTTTTCACTTCCCCTCAACTCTTTCTCCCTCTATTCCTTCCTGTGTTTATGAGGGAAATCAAGTCCATTTCTTATCTGTGGATCAAAGGAACATCCTTTTCTCCCTTGGAAGTATGCAAACGTCCCACCTAAATTCTGAGGCTCCTTTGGGTAGTAGGAGGAGTCCTGGATGATTCATACAATGGAGTAGGATTTACAAAATTCTTTTGTACTTATTTTCTTACTTGTGAAATGGGGATAAAAATATAATCTTACAGGGGTATTGAAGGCCTAACGTAGATATATATATATATATATTTTTTAAAAAGCTTAGCACACAGTAAATAATGTTCCCCCGACACTGCAGCCTGCCTTCTGTCCTGTCCATGTCTTCTCTGTAGTGCCTGCCCCCTCAGTCTGCGTCCATCATTTGAAGTTTTCTGCTGTGTCATTGTCCTAACAGGCTGTGAAATGATAGCCAATATGTACATATTCCAGTAGCAAGATGAGTGTGGTTAACTGAACGAGCTCCCCTAGCTTAGAGCTGTGCTCCTGCCCTGTTTGGAGAAGCCCTCCCATTGATTTCAGACATTCCTCCTACTAAAATTTCCAGAGCTTCCAGTGACTAACACTGAGTTGGTGAACAATCCTCTCCCACTCTAGGGACTCTATTGTGCATACCATAAATAAAATCAAAGGACATCTGTCCACCCTTAATTGCCTTCTGATCTTTATCCTCTCTTTCCCTCCTTTTTCTCACCAGGTGACTTTAGCACCTGTAAAAACATTCCAGCAGTCACCCTACTTCATCTCCTGTGCCAGGTGTGACACTGTCATTTGCATGCTTTTTGTTAATCAAATACCACTTTAAAAAAAAAAATGCAGAAAGGGAAGCCAGGACAGCATATTCCACACACGTTGCAGAAGCTGTTCAAGTCAGGATTGGCCTGGAGAGCCGCCCGCTTGGGCAAGTGTGCCCTGGAGCACAACGATCAGGAGCAGAGTACAGTGCTCAAAGCAGGGATGAGAAGGGGAGTACACGCCCGCAAACGGGTGATCTACGCATACACGTCATGTTCTTGGTATGCTCGGGGTACTGTAATGGATTGCTTTCTACATTTTTAATGAAAATAGTTAAGAACAATAGATTTCTAAAAAATCAGTACTCAAGACACATCATTAAAAAGGGTCCTATTGAAAGTTCCTCATTCTAAATAATGTGCATGGTTGAAAGAGGAGGTGGTTTATATTTGATGGGAAGGACATTCTAGACTTAAAAACATATTTCCAAAGCTGAGAGTTATTTCTCCTCAAAGAGTTTTGTGGAAACTTGTTTTTTTTGGGGGGCAAGGCTTACAACCTCCCGCTCTTAGATATTCCCAGTGTACATTTTTATATTAACAGTGTCTTGAGTGGTCCTGTGGTCAACTCCACTGTGTCTGTTTAGTTTTGCTTGGCTTTATTTGCACAGGGAGCTATGTTAAATATACTAATTAACATTTCATTGTAGTGTTGAAGAATTGAATTGAGAAAACTGCTTTTAAAAGACAAAAACCGAGCTATGTAATCGGGAGTACACACACCCAAGACTCGTTAGGTGTGCACTTGGGGATCATGCTGTTCAGTCCAGCAGGCGGGGTCAGGGGGATATTTCTTTTCTCTGAGTTCCAGGAAATAAGTGTGTTATTACCTGCCCTGTCTAGCTAGAAGACAGTGTGAGACTGAGTCACTGGTGAACATACTCTGAGGATTATATCATACCACGCGAGGGTAAGGAATGTATTAATAGACAGCTTTGGAATTTTAGTTTACCCTTGATTAAAATAAAAGTAGTTTGAGAATAAAATTACTATTCCCATGCAAATTATAACATGGAGGTTATATTTACTGAAATAAGTCCCCTGTCCCCTCCCAACCTCATTCTAGGTCCTGGGATAGAATGATAAATCAATGATAACTATAAGTAGGTGTTCCAAGTTAAATTGAAAAAGAAAAAAACATATTTTAAAGTAAAAGACTTTGGAGGAAAAACCCTAAATTATTGAAGGTTTGAGACATATCCATATCACCCACATTTATCTCAAGATTTCGCCTGTGGTTGTAGAACTTGGCCCATAGCTGTTTTTCAGTAACGTGAACATGTCTCCATTTCCCGAGAGAAACTTGTGGAAAGAAAGGCAACCATTGTCATGCCTGGGCATTTATTCTAGCAGAGAAGCTTTGAAAATAAAATTTGCATCCCATTGGTGTCCAGAGACTGATGAGGAGAACTAGACCTTGCGCTCCTGGAATCAGCATAAGTCTATGGATCAGGATGAAGTAAGGACGGTGAAACTGTCAGGAGAAGCAAAAGGACCATGTATGCTTGTGTCCACAGAGGATCTGCCAGGGGCAGGCTTTGAGTCTGCTAATGTACCAACAGGGACAAGTTCTCTGCAGAGATGGTGGAGATCACACGCTGCCAGCACCTTGCATTTTCAAAATCTAATCCTTGTCTAGAAACCCTTCTCTAGCCATCCTGACCAAAAGTTATCTGTGTCTCCTTAGCACATCTAAACTTGTATTATAATCAGTGTGTACACACCAGCTCTCCTGTCAGACTTGAAGTTCCTTGAGGGAGGAAACCATGTCTGATCAACATCACCCAAGAGAAACTTGACCTGTTTCCTACGTGGCATCCTTCTGTTCCCTGCTGCAGAGAACAGAGAAGGGAAGCCAGCAAGATAGATTGCTCTCTCTTCTCCACCACTGGACTGAAATCCTCATTTTGAACTAGGATCCAAAACTGAGCTGAGAAAGGGGAAACTGAATTGGGTACATAGTAGAACTTTATATTTAAATTAGACTGAAATTTTTAAGACCTAGAAAAAAAATAAGAACACTTCTCTGATACCTAATAGTGACCTGAAAAAATATAGATCTGATCAACATATCATCCCAGGATGGGGAAAGGAGACATCATAGAGGATATAGGAGGCAGCAAAGAGAGACTAAAGCTAGATGGCCAACCCTCTCAATAAACTGCTTTCTTAAGGAGCAATGCAAGGTGGAATGTGGTTCAATATTTAAACAAGAGGCTTTGGCAAGAACAGCTGGGGTGGGTTCTAGAAAGAACTTGGTGAACTGGAAGCAGAAAGGGGAAAGGAATCTGAATTCAGGTCAGCGAGAGCTCAGGGAAAGCTGGGAAAGGTGATGTCTTCTAAGGGAAACTCAGTAGAAGACCATGCATGTAGAGTGTTGGAATCATTTATCTTGAGCTGTTAGCCAAAACCGAATTCATGTGAATGTTGGCCAAGTCTTGAGAGAAAGCAAATCAAAGCAGAGATCATTTGTAGCTTTTAATAATAATAACTAGTAATTTTGTAAAGAGGTTATGTAAGCTGGCACAATGGCGCACACTTGTAAACCTAGCAACTCGGCAGGCTGAGGCAGGACCATTGCAAGTGTACAGCCAGTCCCAGCAACTTAGCAAGGCCCTATGCAATTTAGCAAGACCCTGTTTTTGTTATTGTTGTTGTTTGTTTGTTTTTTAATAATTTTAAAAGGGGTTGGGGATGTATCTCAGTGGTAGCACAGCCCTGGATTCCATCCCCCGTTATCCTGTAGAGGGCACTGTGTTGAACATTGACACACATTACTTCCTTGATTCCACATTGCAGCTTTGCAAGGTAAGTGTTAGTAAGCTTCATTCTACGACTGAGCAATCAGGTCTCAGAGAAGAACGGGATCTGCCCATGGTCACGCAGCTACTCAGTGGTAGAAGTCTTGCTCAGACCCAGAATCCTTCCTCTCTACCAATCTACAATCAAGCGAACAGGCCCTTAAAAGAAATTACTGTGGAAAGCCATGCACACTTGGAGAAAGAATGTGATGAAGCCCCCCCTGCACCCATCAGCCAGCTTTAACCATTATGAAGGCCACTGTGTTTTCACCTATATCCCCCACAGTGGGTTATTTTGAACAAATTAAGGCAATATATACCTTCACATAGTCAAATATGTATCTCTAAGACTCTCTAAAGCATATTCACAACACTATTAGCACAGAAAAAAATATCATCACCTATCCATCAGTGTTCAAATCTCATAAGATTTTTGTATGGTTTATTGAGTCAAGATCCAGACTAAGTTTCTACATCTGAATTGGTGAACAGACAGCAGCCTGTTTGAGCTGAGACAGGATCTCTTCTCACCAGAGGGAAGTATGGTGTGGATAAAAGAGATGTAGATTTAGAGTCAGGCCCAGTTGCTTTGAACAAGTTGTCTAGGTTTTGGAAAATGAAACTTATAGCCCTGAAGTTGAAAGGATTGGTACAACCCATTTGAAAGAGCTTAGAACAGTTTCTGGCAAGCACAAAGTCTTCAATGAATGTTAGTTTCCTTTCCTGAAAGAACAGGAAAAGGAAAAAGTACAGTCACGGGCCAAAAAGCTTGAGGAAACTCTTGGAGTGCTTTGGCTACTGATCCCTGCTGAGCATTCTCATTTTGTTTCTGGATGGAAATTTGACCATAATTGTGCCAAAGTGGCTAATGACTAATGGCCCTGAATCTTCCCCACTGACATGTTTATAGTTCTATGTCATTTCCCATAAAGTAGGGAAGGAAATCTGTGATTCAAAATTATGTCAAATTCAGAAAAATGACAATATTATAAAATATTTTAAAATTCATATCAATTCAAAATAATATAAAAATTTAAATATGACATGATATTAGCAGAGGTTAGTGATATGTAGTAGAGGTAACAATTTGAAAACAAGTAGAGGTAATTAATCTGATTCAGGTCTGAGTGTGCTTTGGTTCATATACATTTGACCAAACCTCTTTGTTTCTCAAAGTCTCAGTTTCTTAAGATATAAGGTAGAAGTTCTAAAAAAGAAAATCTTAATAATCTAAAGATCAGACATCAGCAACATGGGAAATAGAATAAAAAACTTTCTTATATATTAGAACAAAAATCTGAATTCTCATCTCCTACTTAATTGTGGCCTTTGCAAATAATTTCATCCGAACCTCGTCTTCTCATTCACTAAATGCAAATTACAATCTATCTCACAAAACTATTGTGAAGATTAGAAATAATGTATTATATGCTTAGCAGAGCCCTAGCCTTTAATTGATAGCTGATAATGGTAATTATTATCGTGGCTAGTTTTTAATTTTAAAAAAGTCATAATTGCCATTCTCAAAGTGCTTTTTATTTAAATCAAGAAGTTAAATTTACAGTCAAGAAGTATGAGCTGAGTGTAGCTGACCATCTCTTGCATTGGGCTCACCTATACCATCTGTTAGATTAATGGCTGTTTTATCTGAAACATGGGTACTTGACTTCTGCACACCGAATAAGGGCTCAGCACAAGGACAGCAGCATAATTTTTGTGTGCCGTTTGTGCCCACGTAGTTAGGAAATGTAAACTGGGCAAGTTCTACCTTATGTGGGCCAGCCTCCCAGAATATCACTGGGGGTTGCTGGTGAGGAGTACTCTATTTTCTGTGATGAATCTACATCTGTGAGTGGAAACGTATTGGAAGATGGATCATAAAATCCATACATCATTCCAGCTCACTTCTCTAGATAGCACTCGCTGGTTCCTGTGGACTAGGAATGAAGTCATCTCTGAATTTGGATCCAACTTGAACACTGTGATTTTTATCATGGTGGTTAAGATTGCTTCATCATAACGCTGACTTCTGTGATTATGCAGAATTAGAAGTACACAATTATCTTTCCTTACTTAGGTGAGGGAGTTAGAGATACTTTTTCTTTCAGAAGACTTTTATCTAGTTTCACAAACTCAGGAAATAGAACAAAAGAGGGCTTCTTTTAGTCTTCCAGGTAACTGGTTGAACAGATGCGTGGCTTCTTCTTGTCCTTGCCATATCACAGCCTGGATGTGAGCTTCATTGAGGGCTGGGAACTCACTCTCAGTCCTCGGTAATGCCATTCTCTGAGTAAAAAGAAAAATTACTGCATTGCAGAAACTGCAGAAAATAAAACAGAAAAAATAACAATCTCTTACAATCTAGCCATATTTTCTCTATATATTTCTAATTTAGACTACTTATTCGCTTATAATCTGTCCTATTTTTTCCTTAAAATTATAGCATAACCATGACTTTTTCAATTAAAAGTCTTTAGAAGTATAATTTTAAGTTTGTCAATCATAGTCTATCATACATATATATATATATCTATATATATTTAACTTCAAGTTTCTCTTATTGTTGTACATTTTCCTTTTTTAAATACCACCTAAAGGAACATCTTTAAGTGCATAAGCTGTAACCACAGCTTGGACCATGTCCTTTTGCATGGTTTTCTGCCCATTTCCAGAACAGTGAGAAATTTCTTTGAACCTAGGCTTGCTGCTTAGTTGAGATTTGCTGGCCTGAGGAGTCAGGTCAGTACTTTGGGGAAAATGCATCTAAACTGGTTAACCATTGTCAGGGTGGCTCTGAGAGCAGATGCCTGCCTGCCTTCCACAAGCTTCAGAAAGCCTCTCTTAATCAAAACCTACCCGCAACCACTTGAAATCACATTACTTCTATCACTGTTTTACAGCAGGAAATTGGAAGGAGAACCAGATCTAGGCTGGGATCCCAGGGCATCAATTTACGTTTTTACAGTTTGCTTTGCCTGCAGTATCCTGACCACGGACACTAGCATCACCATCACCATCATCTCTGTCATCGTCATTCCTAGCAGGAGCCTTCCCAACCAGTCTGTGAATTCCTAGAAAGCAGAACCGGGTCCACATTAATCTCTGCATCTCTCTGAGTTCTGAACACCTAACTGGTCTGCAGAGAACATGCTTATACGCTTTAAGACAGATTTCACTCATTTACATTTTAACTTAAGTAAATTTATGGGTTTTTTTCCCTCTAAAAATAAGTTTTATTGCTAGGTATGGTGGTGCACACCTGTAATCCCCTTAGCTTGGGAGGGTGAAGCAGAAGGATTGAAAATTCAAGGCCAGCCTCAACAACTAAACAAGGCCTTAAGCAACTTAGCAATTCTCCACCTCAAAATAAATAAAAAGAGCTGGGGATGTGGCTCAGTGATTATGCATCCCTGGGTTCAAACCCTGATGCCAAATATAAATTAAAAAATAAAGTTTTTGAAAAAAGTTTTATTGAAGGAAACAAAACGAAAGGTTTGCAGGAGTCATTGAATGATAAGTTTCAAAGTGTCGTGTCTCACACCAGCTCCTAGCCCTACTTTCACAGTCCCTGTCTTTGGCAGTATTTCTTTTCACTCGTACGACAAACATCTCATGCTCCTACTACGTCAGGAATTGGGTCTAGCCCTGGAGATACACAGATCCTT
>PVKS010013363.1:0-51013 GCA_004027875.1 Aplodontia rufa | reverse complement strand
AATTGTGTGCATCTAGGAATATGTGGCAACTAATCCCAACATTATGTAAAACTATAATGCACTAATTAAAAAAAAAGAAAGAAAAAGAGTAGAAGTCCAGGCAAGAAAAACAACAGAAGCTTTCTAAGGTATTTAGAAGTCACAAATATGTATAATAACAGATTTTGGAAGTAGAGAAATATATAAAAGCAGAATCAAACGTTATATCTATCTGACAATTCACTAAGGGATAACTTTAGTGAACATTTTAACATCATTACCATGTTAATACTTCATTTTAGGTAGGTTTAACCTAGATACACACCTAAATTTTAAAAGATCATAAGATATTATATGTAGAAGCATCTGATCTACAACTGTCCTAACTAAATATTCATCCCAAAATTTGGCTGGGTGCAGTGGTGCATGTCTATAATCCTTGTAACTTGAGAGGTTGGGGCAGGAATATTGCAAGTTGAAGACCTGTCTCAGAAAATTAGGGAGACCTTTTCACTGTAAAAAAGGACAGGGGATGTAGCTCAGTGTTAGAGTATGTTGGGGTTTTAAACTCCCAGGACCACACCCAAAATCACATGGCTCATTTATTTATTTATGTTTTTATTGTGTTGAAATTGCCTTTCCACATCTCTGATGCACCACTATATGCTATTTAATAAAAAATAACCGCAGGCTAAAGGAAGATAAATAATTGGAAACATCCATTTCACTTCACTTCCGGAAAATGAAGTAACTTTTCAAATTGCCAGAAACACTTGTTAATTGCTTCCATCGATTGTTCTGCTGTGGGAAGACAGCTTGCCTTCTCATCCCTTCTCCACTGTAAGTGAAGCATTATTTGACTCATGAATTCTTAAATCAAAAGTGAAACCACACCTTCTTCTATTATGTTCCTGTATATCCAACAGTGTATCTCTTCTTAGTTTAATCTTATTTAGCTCTTTTACTGCTTCAATGCAAACAACTGTGGCTATTATCTTCAAACAGCATCTGTCAGTGAAGTAAAAGACACCAGATTTTTCATTGATTCTATTTGTCCTGAAAGCAGATGCCTGCAATATATGAAATTCATACATAAACCAAGCCTTTATTTATACATATCTATGTACATATGAATATAAATAGCTGTAATGTTACATACATATCTATATACTTATGCATCAACAGAAAGAAACATTTATTGAATTTTAAATCATAAATTAAATTTATGGCTTCTAAATATCACCTCTGGTGATTTTTAGGAGTTCGATAGATAATGAAAAACTGAAAGAAAAAATATTTGCCCAAAACATGTCAATAATGGAAACATGTATATTTCTTTAGTAATTGATGGTAAAATATAATTCCAGAAGAAACATTTAATTTTGAATAAAAAATTATAATGTCATTGAAATGTAGCATAATGATGATTTATGTATAAAAAACTTAAATATAGAATATTTTAAATCATATAAATCAAGAAAACTAAATATTTCCAAATGCTACAGAATCTATCTTTAATCTGTTGCTAACAAATTGCTAGATGAATGAAGAAGATGATGAGTTTATATGTGATCCTAAGTCAAGATAGTCTAATGATAAATCAGGAAAAAATATCTAAGTTTAAATAACTGAGCTAAAGGTGATCACATGAAGATAATTTTGTTCAACATAAAATCTGTTCTGTCTTGTATCATCTACCTCTTTGTAATCTCTAAAAGTCTCTTGAGTAGATCCTAAGAAATATTAGTTCTTAATTACTATATGTAGCATGATACAGTAAAATAGGCTCTTTTTCTTAGAAAAAGTATCACAATTTATAAAAATATTAAAAATGAACTTCTTTTTGTATTACAGAGAAGTTGTTTCATGATCAAAGAGAAAAAGTTACAAGATTAACAATTGATGGCTTGAATATTGGTGTACTTTTGTATTGGTGTGTGACTTTGTACTTCAGAAGAGATAGAATAATTTCTTCCTGGTACTCATTATGAGCGGTCCCTTAGTTATAATACATAGCCTGATATTGTCAATTTCATTGAAATAGAACTGACTTTAAAGTATATTATTTTGAATCTAATGCTCTGTATATGAATAAATTCAAAGTAAATTAGTATTTTGCTTCAAGCTATGCAATTCAAAGCTGATTTAGACACCTTTAACAAACTAAAAATAACTTCAAATATATATTTTAATACAGATAAGTTTTATTCAAGCTGCATGAAAAACAATTAATAAAATGGAGCAAAATATGGCTTTAAAGGACAACTTCATCCATTAAGTGAAGCAAAATTATATACATTAGAAAAATTTCTGAGTGGAAAATAAATAAATTTATGATAAAATGTTTATTCTGTTACCATGTCAGTTTATTTAAAGATGCTATGCTTTGGAGAATATAAATATTAGTATGGTGAAAGGCAATCATAATTTCCCATGAAATATCCAAAATTTACAAAGTACTCAAAAAAATTCATATCAAAACACAATCCAATTAATAAATGGGCCAGAGTGCCAAACAAATTTCTGAACAGAGGAAATGGAGCTGCATGAAAATGGAGCTGCATGAGGAAATGGAGCAAGCCAATCAATACATGAGAAAGTGTTCTAAATCAATAATAATCAGAAAAATGCAAATTAAAACTACTTTAAGATTTCACTTCACTCCAGTAAGACTGACAAAGGTGAATAAAACCATAAAAATGCTGGAGGGGTTGTGGGGAGATAGGAACACTAGCACACTGTTGGTGGAATTGAAGACTGGTACAGTCACTCTGGAAAGCAGTGTAGAGATTCCTCAAAAATTAGGGATGGATCCACCATAGGAACCTACTATCCCTCTTTTGGTTATTTTACCAGGGGAGTTCGAAGCAACCCATTACAGCAACACAGCAAAATTTATGTTCACAACAGCTCAGTTTACAGTAGCTAAATTATGGAATCAACCCAGATGCCCCTTACTGGGTGAGTGGATCCAAAAGCTCTGGTGTATATGTGTGTGTGTATATATATATATATATATATATATATATATATATATATATATATGTGTGTGTGTGTGTGTGTGTGTGTGTGTGTGTGTATAATTATACACAATGGACTTCTACTCAGCTATTAGAAACAATGCTATTGAGGCCATTGAGTGTAAATGGATGGCAATGGAAGAAATCATGCTAGGGAAATTTAGCCAAACCCAGAGAGTAAAGGGCAGAATGTTTCCCTCATTTGTGAAGGCTAGAGCTAATTCAGGCTTGGGAGAAAGGTAGTCAAATGTATGTATTAGATCCACCAAGGACATAGCAACACATAATCCAGGAGAACCATAGATATGTAGCAGGAGAGGTAAGAGGATGGGGATGGCAGAGGGAGGAAATATAGGGAGGGATCTAGGGAGACAATCAATAATGTAGCATACTTTTAATCTCCTAAGAAGCCAAATACTATTTAAGTGATCATTTAATTATGGAAAATCATATATATATATACATATATATATATCCAATTATGTAAATATATAGTCAATTATATTTTTTAGGTATAAAATATAGAAAAATAAATTGCCTGGGGTATTGGCAATGTGGGGGTAGCTATGGTTTAGGATCAAATGCATATCATGTTGTTACTTTATATGCATTATGATGTACAATTCATCAACTCAATAAAAATGTTTTTTGACATAAAATGAGTATAAATGTTTATTCACAGTGATATTTTTAAATTTTCTGTAAATTCCATTACCATGGTACTGACATCTTGATAATAATAAATCATATATTGGCTAAAAGTTCATACATGAATTAAATATTTTCCTTTATCATGAATCAAAGATTAAATTTGGGTTGGGGTCAAACTTTTTTGGACTGATTCAAACATATTTCTGTGTCCTTATATTAGCAAAACATCAACCACTCTTTGAAAAGAGAACTAATGGCTAACAGATGCAGCCAGAAAGTAACTTACAAACAACTTGTGTACCCATAAGAAACTTCTTTGGCTATTTCTCCATGTATTCTGCCAAAGTAGGGTTAGTTTCCTTTAGTTGTTAAACTACCATAAACTGTATGATTCATCTATTCAATCAGCAGTTTTCAACTCATCCCCTCTTTAGACCTTACTAGGAAAATTACCATTTTTCCACTGATAATTATTCATTATCAGTTTCTAATATCACACTCATGCAAATATATTATAAGCTGATAAAAACAGGCTAAAGCATATCATAAATTTGTATAGCTTTAGAAATTTGAAGCAAAGTGGGACAATGTAAGCTCAGTACAATAAATGAGGAGAATATAGTTCTTCTTTTAGATTTTAAGATTTTCCTGAATAATCATGAGTTGAGTGACAGGTTATGACATGTCTTCCATTGTTTTGGGTTTATTTAGACTGGATATGTAACTCTGCTTTTATCCCAGCCTTTTCCTATTGGCTCCACTTACACAGTTTTTTCCAGAATACTCTGCAATTCCTTAATAGAGATTGACTGAATCTCCACTATATCCTGAACTACGTGTGGAAACATTGAACAAAAAGCCAAGCACACCAATTGTAAAATAAGATTACTACAGGATGTATCAACTCCATATCTCATTTTAATCATCTCAATCGATGAAGAAAAGGCCTTTGATAAAATTCAGCACCCTTTTGTGCTCAAAACTCTGGAGAGGATAGGGATCAAGGGAAGATATATTAACTATATAAGATCCATTTATGACAGACTCATAGTCAACATTATGCTCAATGGAGAAAGACTGAAAGCAATTCCATTGATTTCAGAAACAAGACAAGGTTGTCCACATTCACCACTCTTATTGGATATAGTCCTTGGAACCCTTGCCGGAGTATCAGACAAGAAAAGGAAATCAAAGGAATTCCAGTAGGAAAAGAAGAAGTCAAACTGTCTCTATTTGTTGATGACATGATCCTCTACCTAGAAGACCCTATAAGCTCGACCAGAAGACTTCTAGAGCTTATACATGATTTCAGCAAAGTAACTGGCTATAAGATCAACATCAATAAATCATTAGCTTTCCTATACTCCAGCAACAAATCCACTGAAGAAGAAATCAGGAAATCTGTCCCATTCACCATCTCCTCCAAAAAAATTAAAAAAAAAACTTGGACACAAATCTTTCAAAGGATGTTAAGGGCCTATACAATGAAAACTATCAAATTTTATTAAAAAATAAATTGCAGAAGATCTGAGTAGATGGAAAAACATCATGTTCATGGTTAGGTAGAGTCAATATCATCAAAATGGCCATTCTATCCAAGGCCCTATACAGATTTAAAGCAATCCCCATCAAGATACCAATGTTCTTCTTCATGGATATAGAAAAACCAATATTCAAATTCATATAGAATAGCAGAAGACCCAGAATAGCCAAAACACTACTCAGCAAGAAGGAGGAAACAGGTGCTATCTCAATTCCTGACTTGAAATTATACTATAGGGTTATAGTAGCAAAAACAGCATAGTATTGGTATCAAAACAGAACTGAAGACCAATGGAATAAGATATAGGATTCTGAGACAAACTCTCATGCCTTTAACTATCTGATATTTGATAAAGGGTGCAAAAGCATAGTGTGGAAGAATGATAGCCTGTTCAACAAATGGTGTTGGATAAATTGGACAGCCATATGTAGACAACTGAAATTGGGTCTGTACTTTTCACCTTGCACAGAAATTAATTCAAAATGGTTGAAAGATCAGGATATTAAACCAGCAACTTTAAAATTGCTTGAAAAAGAAGTAGGATCAACATTACAAGACATAAGGGTCAGCACTGACTTCCTTAACAAGACTCCCATGGTGCAAGCAGTAAAGGCAAGAAGAAATGATGGGATGTAATTAAACCAAAAAGCTTTTGCACAGCTAAGGACTTAGTCAAGAGTCTCAAGAGAGAACCTACAGAATGGGAGAAAAATTTTGCCTGCTACACCTTAGACAGAGGGCTAATATCCAGAATATACAAAAAACTCAAAAAACTAAACACCAAAATCACAAATAATCCAATTAATAAATGGGTTATGGAACTAAAAAGAAACTTCTCAATGGAGGAAGTCCAAAAAGACCATTAACATATGAGAAGATGCTGTACATCACTAGCAATAAGAGAAATGCAAATCAAAACTTCACTGAGATTCCACCTCACTCTGTTCAGAGTGGCAAAAATGAAGAATACAAACAATGAAAGATGCTGGAGGGGATGTGGGAAAAGAGGAACACTGTAACATTGCTGGTGGGACTGCAAACTGTTATAGCCACTCTGGAAAGCTGTGTGGAGACTCCTCAAAAAATTAGGGCTTGAACCGACATATTACCCAGATAGCTCACTCCTGGGTATCTTCCCCAAATAGCTAGTATTGGCATATTATAAAGATACAGCTTCTTCAATGTTTATAGCAGCTCAATTTATTATAGCTAAATTATGGAACCAACCCAGATGCCCCTCACTTGATGAGTGGATTCAAAAACTTTGATACATATATACATTGGAATTCTACTCAGCTATTAGAGAAAATGATATTATGGCATTTATAGCCAAATGGATGGAGATGGAAAAAATTTTGCTAAGTGAAATAACCAATTTCAAAGACTCAAGGGCTGAATGTTTTCCCTCATTTGTGGAAGTTAGAATACAAGGGGTAACTATATGATAGATGGCTAACCTAACAATTACCTCAAAATGTATGAAATTTTACACGTTCATGGGGAACTTTGCTCAAGATGCTGGGGGACGTAGGGAGGGGGCCAGGGAAGGGGGATGAGAATAGGAAGGATATCAATGAGACCAGGAGGAAAGGGGTATGGGGGGAATCTAATCAGAGGGGAACCTCTGACTTCCATGAGAAGTCAACTTGGGGTTTAAGTAGAGGGAAACATGGAACCATGGAGAACCCAAAGGGGGAAACCATGGAATGGCACCAGCCTTGGCTTGTTCTGTCATTATACATTTCTTATCGATTGTTTGATGATGAATCCCTCCTAATTGTAAGACCATGTTAACGAATTAAAAAAAGTGTTTTTTAATACTAATTGGCAATGTTCAACTGATGATGACAATGAACCATCAAAATTCTTGAGTATGTGAACTTTTTGACTGATCTATACAGTTAATGAACCACAGAGCTCAATAACCTACCCAACAGTATTTGCCTCTTGAGTTTAGCAACATACACATATTTGTTCAAGAAAGGGATATAGATTGGATGATACTGATGAATCAGATAATTTATTTGCAATTTCACATCAAATTAAATGTTCATCAGTGATCAATAGCTTCACTTCAACAAATCTCACTTTCATAACAGTATGACATGAAGGCTTTTTGTGGGGAAGAGGACTTGATAGATTCCTGCAACTATTAATAATGGTGGTATCTTCAAATGTCACAGACCCTGGTACAGAAAGCATTATTGGAGGTATTCTGAACCAAAAGTCTTCAGACTTGGTTGATCAGAAACCACAGTAAGATTTATTGCTCAAGATATATGCACAAAAAATTCCATAACGTGTAATTTGTTCATATTTTCAGCTTCTTTATTGGTTATCCTTGTTTATTAAAAGAATATTAAGTGCAAAATTGTTGAATTGATTTCATAGCTGTAATCAATTGCAACCAACAATCTAAAATATTATAATAGAATCATGTCCTTTTTTTGCTTGATTGAACACTGAGCAGCATAATTATAACAGTGTTCAAACTTTATTGCTAAAATATCAAATGAGGTAAAACCTACACTTTTTAATAATTAATCTATCCACATTTCTTGCCAAATATTAGCTCTGAATATGTACAATGTGTTCAAGATTTCACACCTTATAATCAAGCTTGGACATAGTTACAAATAACTTGGGGAAGCATATTTGAAAATTACTATATGATTTTAGAAGTACTTTATCTATTGAAATGAAAGAAAGCAGATACTTTACAAATTTTGAAAATGTTGTATTTAGGAATTATTGCTCTAAGAACATACAAGCTTTTATTTCTGTATTTTTCTTCATCTATTATATTCTATTAGTGAAAATAATGAAATTGTAATTATGAAAGAAGAAAAGGAGTAAACTACCCATATAGTAGATTTAGAATTCAATTATTCATTCAAAAAGAGAATCAAGTATTGAGAATATAGTGTCAGAATAAGATTAAAATGACCATAATCTGACCTTGATATTTTAAACTTTAAGAAACTGGAGTGAATTCTTTTAAATTATATGGTGGAGTCAACATTAAGCAAGCTCACATTTTTTAAACCTACGGTTAAAAGCAATTTATGTCTATTCATACTTGATATTTTCCATTTTATCAACCTCCAAAATTTGAGATAAGCAAGAATGTTGTCTTTTAAATGTCAGATATATATTTTTGCTGATTTCTCATGGATTTGGTTAGGAAAACTTCACTGAGTAAACATTAGCATGGCTAAGCATCTTTCAATGTGTACAGACAAAACAAGTTCCAGGGTCACAGAGTTGAAAAATCATGGAGAGGAGAACTATTAAAATGAATTTAGGGCAGGAGGCTCAAATTGTTGACAGACAACACAGACTTGTACCAACACAGAGCTTTTAAGAGGGTGGTCTATCTGAGGCATTTCCAGAGTTTCATTATGCATGGAATGAGTAGTTTGGAAACTTAAAAAGGACCTATGACAAAATCTCCCAATACACAGATGCTGTTGAGTTTGAATAATGTAAATAAATGTTCTATGATAAAAAAGAAACAGAGGAGGAGCTCGCGCTGTGGCTCCACAGTTACAGAGCTTGCCTCGAATGCGCCAGTATGTGAGTTCAAACCCCAGAACCATGTACACAGCAAACTGAGCAACAAAGGCCACATGAAAAACTAAATAAAAATTGTTTCTCCCTTTCTCTCTCTCTCTCTTTCCCTGTCCTTTTTTTTTTTTTTTTAAGAGAGAGGAACAGTGAGAGAAACAGAGAAAGAAAGAAACAACTTTATTTAGTTTTTCTCATGGCCTTCGTTGCTCCAACACTCAGTTGTGTATGTGGTGCTGGGGTTTCAACCCAGGTCCTCACGATTGCAGGGCAAGCACCGAAACCACTGAGCCACTGCTCCAGCCCTCCCTGTACTTCTTTAAAAAAATAAAAAAAGAAAGAAACCAAGGTTTGCTAAATCTAAATTTATTTATTCAGTTATTTTTTGTACTGCAGATAGAGCCCATGGCCTTACATGTACTAGGTAAGTGCTCTACCACTCAGCTTCAAGTGCAGCCCTTGTAAGCTTTTTCTGAAACAGGGTCTTGCTAAGTTGCTCAGGCTGGCTGCTAACTTGCAATCCTTTTGCTTCATACTCCACAGTAGCTGGGATTACAGGCATGTGCCACCACACCTGATTAGAATGTGTTTTATACAATTTGCTTTTCTATGATCAAAATGTAATATATATTATCTCAATCTATAGGCCAAAGGAAGCATTTCTTTGAAATGTTAAAAGCAATTAGATTTATATGTGTGAGAAGTAGCCAATAATATGAATGTGAAAGGGGAGACAAAGCCCCAATTAATATAATTCACAGTTACATTGCTTTAGTAAGCATTGATATATATCTAAATTAATGTCACTGCCATTGTGTGTCAGGCTGATATATTTTCATGTATCCGTGAAATAATACTGGCACAGTTATATGTATACATCTGTCTATGGATATATTTTTGTTTTCAAAGAAGGTATTAGATCTATACAAAGAGAGCAATCAGAGAAAAACACTTTTATTGATTGGAAATAACAGTAGACCTTTCATATAAAAATGGGCCATAGTATTACAGTAAAATTTTGATTTCAGCCTCAAAACTATGAAATAGAGATCAGATAATTTACTGAGTTTAATTTCCTTAATTTTACTCAGTTACTTCTTTAGTTAGTTGAAATTGTTTTAACTTTCCTCAATTTCAAAATATCAAGAAATTTTTTTTAACTTTACTAATTTCATTTCACAGAATTACATATTGTGAATGAAAAAACTGAAGGTTAAAGAAGCATTTAAACTGGCAAAACTAAACTTACATGTATCAAGATTGCCAAATGTAAATTATTATCAGAAGCATTCAATCAATCTATGACTATCAGATGCATAGTATGTGCATACTATGTGTATAACATCAATAAAATTTATGATTGATTTGTTTCTTATATTCAATAAGCAATGTTCTAACATCTAGAGGAATAGACATATTTTATGAAAATTCTTAGTGGAGCTGAATGCAAGATCAATGACATCACATATTTATTTATCTTTTAAATTGTGTTCTTATTTGCTATCTGTATTGTCAACCGCACAGTTAGTTGCTGTGTCTAGATAATGCAGCACTTCAAACAGTAGCCTCATGACAGGGATCCATGATAGTTATTGAGTGGAAGAATGAATGCACTACACCTGGAAACATGAATTATTTCTCATAGCAAAACACTTATTTGCACTATGGGATTCAGTAGCATAGATACACAAAGAGACTAGCCTTGAACTACTTGACCGTGAGGTCCTATGATGCTATGCTACAGAATTAAAACTTTAAAAACATGGAGTATGATAGAAAGTATTATCACAACCAAGAAAGCAGAACACTTTAATACATTTTATAATACATATTTTATTTAAAAATTATTTTTCATTGTATGGAAGATTCTGGAAATCTACTTCTCAGATCCATAATTACTTGTAGAAAAAGTTACACTTCTACTAATTTACCTTTAAATGAAATAATCTAATGGTAGATGAGCCTAGGAGTTTGAATTATGGAGAAGGGCAAGTTTTTTCATAAAAATACCCATTGTGTTGTCCCCAGTCCTAATAAACTATTGAATAGGAGGAAAGTAAAACAAATTAAATAAAAGTAAGGGGGTTGGGAAGCATGAACTGCCTACCAAGGTATAATTGGTTCAGCAGTTATTGACTACAACCAGAAAGACATCTAATAGGAAAAGCTTATCATATTTCTGACAATGCAATCCATGGGAGAAATAATGATTTTGCAAAATAAAAGTGCTAGCAATTGATAAGCTGGCTGATGAAGGTGGGACACTCTTTAAAAAACAACTCATGGGCTCATTTACAAGTTATCATCAAAATGGATGCAAAAATATATCTTTTGCAAATAAATAAAGTTACTCAGAAAAAGAAGGGGAAAGGGCTATCTTAATATACTGCAGCTTTTGGTTTAATAGAAAAAAACCATAAATGATAGTACTATATTTGGTAACCCCAAATTAAATTTAAGAGCATGCCATGATTATCTAAAATATTAATGATGATTCTTAATCAGGACAGGCTCCAAGGTGACAGGTTCCATAAAGTCTGTATTTGACCTCATAGTATCACATCCTAGACTACTCCAGCATTTTAGTTTTTAAAGGTTCAAGGTATTTAATCATGTCTGCATGCTAGATATGTATGTGGGATTTTTCTGGAGAAAATTACGGGTGTCAATATTTACCTAGGTGCAAAATCCAGGATGTTTCTTTGTAGGAACTAATAGTAGAAATACAGAATACTTATCTGCATTTATTTATTTATTTTTCTTATCCTAATTCTAAATATTGTCTTCTCCATATTATTCAATGGCTTAATAGTACTTGCCTTTCTTTCTTCATCATATTTTACTTACTTGGGTAATCATTATTTTATGTTCATTGATGAACTTTCCTCAAGAATTCTATTGTTGATCTTGAGGTCTTCAGTGGGTTTTAGTAGACTGGAAAATAATTCATTATCTCCAACTCTGTCTCTCTCATTCTCTTCTGATTTCTCTCTCTTTCCTTAAATACACATAATTCCATTCAATTTAATGATGAATTGGTGGAATGATAAGATTTTGTTTCCATGAGCCCACTAACTATTTTTTAGAAGGTGGAAATATACTTTTGGGAAGTGTGAGGGTTTGATTCTCGTCATTTTTTTCATTTATAGATATTAATTTTCACATTTTCACAAAAAGTCGCTTGTGGGCATTAATTTTCACATTTGCACAAATAGATATTTGGATTATAATTTATATAAAACACTTTCCAACTCTGATAACCTTTAGTAATGTTTGTTGCTAGTTCTTTATTTCCACATAAAGAAGATCTAGGTGTATTATGATCATGAGGGAGAGTTCCTACTGAAATTTACATTTTGAATACGCCTGTTAGTTGATGTGAATAATAAAGCTGAATACCTGAATATCCTTAATAGTCCCTATTATAATATCATAAGAATTTTCACAAATTCCTTAAGTTACTATAGGCTCAGAATCTAAAGTTCAAAGAAATGAGAAGTTTTTGGAGAAAACAGTGTGGTATTTATTTGAATGGCATGTTCTTTTTTTAAAATGTGCACTCTTCATTAGAAGAACTAAAAATATGAAGCTTCAACAAACCTTTAATACATAGATTTCATATATTCTTAGAAGATAAAATCATCATATATGTTCCTTTTTATTTTTAAGTGAAATGAGATACAAATCTCAAAAATTAATATCCTATTTTCTGTTACAGTCAAGAGACAAAGCAAGAGCAACAA
Organism: Aplodontia rufa; assembly: GCA_004027875.1. Taxonomy (NCBI): domain Eukaryota; kingdom Metazoa; phylum Chordata; class Mammalia; order Rodentia; family Aplodontiidae; genus Aplodontia; species Aplodontia rufa. Next base: position 38,510 of record PVKS010013363.1, on the reverse strand, counting down.
AAAAGATGCTAAAGAAAGAATTAAATAGAAAATGGGCCAACAATTTTAGAATTTATTAAAATTGACTCTAAGTTTTTCTAATAGTTTGCATTTTCCAGCTTTAAAAAAATGTTTGTTATATAACAGAAAAAAATAAAACAATGAGATGTGTTTTCATATCAGAGAACATGAGTTTGTATGAGAACGAGGACTTCGGAGCTGTGTGCCATGCAAGATAATTCCAAGATCCTGGATCAAGCCGACCATTTAACCAAAATCTACACTTAGGAGCAAGTAGATGACCAATTTTATAAAAAAGGAAAAGGCAAGACAATCATCAGTTTAACATAGGTGCAAACCTCTGTGTGTGAGCATCAGGCTCTTGGGAAGGAAATGAGAAAACATAAACCTTAAGAAAAGGTCCATGTAACGTTAAAATCTGTTTGAAATGAATATACTCCTGAAATACTTGGGTATTAAAATCTGCCTCCTTCTCAAACACCCAGATTAAAGAAAGCTGACAGAAATTTGCAAATAATAAGCAACTTTAGACACTGCGCTGAAAGTTTGGAATACAAATGAGCAATTAAAACAGTAAAACCACAAATCAGTTACTGAACTCAACACATGTAAAAGAAGTATAATATGAAACAATGATTTATATCACATTTTCATTTTAAGTGTATATTTTCAAATTGGTGATACACACCTGAAAAGATATATACTTTTTAAAACAAAATATTAACATTTGTGAACAAAAATATTTATCTACCTGATTAAGATTGGGAAATCTCTTAGGTTGATATGGTGATCACTTTGACCTTGACTAAGATGCTAGAATTAAACCCATGCCTCATTCATTGCTGCATAGAGACTGGCATACACGAGCATTTATAAATATGTATTTGAATAAAATTAATGAATTAATATTTATTATCTGATCAGAGTGTTTAAGACCCATTAAAGCTGAGATGAAATATTACCTTATTTCTCTTGTAGACACTCATTAGTAAAGGTGAAGTTTCTAACCTGATGTATCACTCATGGCTGGTTATATCAGGTTAGTTTTATAAGAGTATTTTAGTTACCTCAAATTATTTAATACTTGAGACAAAGTTGAGACTGAAAGATTATCTTTGATTGGCATATAGAAAAATATGGAATCCAATCTTAATTTTATCTTCCTCACCTAATCAGCTAACATCAATATGCAAGATAGGATCATCTGAATTATGCTGGCTGTTGTAATCCTTTTTTCTGACCATGACTGCTGAGTGACACTTTATTTGATCTGAAGAAAAGAAATCCAAAATAGTTATGCAATGAGTCTATCAGTCAAATGTAAGGCTGAATTGTTCCACTTATCTAGTCACAAATATATCAAGTCAAATTTAGAGTAGGTTGTAAAAATATCATTCATTTATATAGAATGATCATTTTGCACATGGAACCACTGATATTAAATTTTGTTGGCCATATATAGCCTTTTCAAGGCAAATCAAAACTATGATTTCTGATGTCTTATGTTTTGCTTACAATATAGCAGCATTTTATTCATCACAGTTGTGCTTTCTGTATCTCTAGTCTTCTAAACATAGTCTAGAATTAAAGCAAGAGAGAAAATGACTTCCAGGTTCCAGAAAAAGCTGTTACAAAGATTAAATGTTAGAGCATCATTTGGAGTTCCTTAATTTGCACACAATTCTAACAACTTTATCTGATTTCTTAAGCACCTACAGATTAAGAAGAGAAATTTAGAAGAGTAGAGACTAAAAGAAATATATAGATTGACAGTATATATGCAGACACAAAAAGATACTCAAATATAGACATTACTCTGAATAATTTGTTTTTAATAATACAGTATGAAATAATGTGTAAAAGAAAATTATTTTGACACTTGTTAAACATGGCAAAAAAAAGCTTACTGAAGACTGTTTTATTAGAGGTCAAGATTATTACAATAGAGCAGAGACTGAACTCAACTCCAAAAAAAAAAAAAAAAGGACAAATAGACAACTTGTAGTCTACAGGCAGAGGAAAGGCATGAAGAAAGGAGGACTGAGTGACTTCATGAAAAATGAAGACTATGAAAGAGAAGGCTCAAATGAGAATGAAAAGAATTTGTTCCAAAAGGGTGGTCATTATCATCAGTCATCAAGAAAGTGTCCTACACTTTAGAAAAAAGCCAGAGAGTCATGTGCATCATTTGAGGGAAAAAAATATTCAAAATGTCTATTTCTCCCCAATTATGCTAATTAAATAGCAGCTTCTCATTATCTACAAATTATAATAATCCAAAACACTTTATTTCTTTTTTTTTAAAGAGAGAGGGATAGTGAGAGAGACAGAGAAAAAAAAGAAACAACTTTATTTAGTTTTTCACGTGGACTTAGTTGCTCCAACTCTTAGTTGTGTACGTGGTGCTGGGGTTTGAACCCGGTCCTTGTGCTTGCCAGGCAAGCGCTGAAACCGCCGAGCCACTGCTCCAGCCCCACACTTTATTTCTTAGCAGTATCTTTCAAAATTTATTAACACAATAACTAAAATCAATGTCTCTAACTTTTCTAAATTTGAAAAGGCTCATCTGAAGAGTATCATGCAACGTTGGGGTGAGTTGTACAAAAGCCAACATCTGTCCTTCCATGAAGGAAATTCTCACTATTTTGTGAAGATTTAAATGTACTTAGGAATAAATTAACAAATAGGAAGAAAATAAACATGTGAACATATGATGGAGTATTTTATATACTAACCTCATAAACAGAATTGAACTGGAAATGTGGAATTCCCTGCCTATTGCTGAATATTGTTGGATATTGTACTACCTGCATTACAGAGTTATCTATGTAACTGGAAATTGGTTTAATATGTCAATTTTTGAAGTTTCATCTAGTTTCAATGACACAGAAATGCTTTTCCTTCTTTGCATTTGTTTTTCCATTTTCCTCCTATTATTTCATTGCTCCCTTCTTTAGTGTCTTCTTCCTCCCACTTTCTTTACATGGTTTGTCTACATGTCTACTTCAGTTTTTTCTTTCTTCATTCAATACATTTATCTACTCTGCTGCTGTTGTCTGAACTTACCCCTCCAAAATTCAGATGTTAAAATTTACTAGCCAAAGTGATGGTATTGAGAAATGAGGTACTTAACAAGAGTTTAGGCCATGAGGACTTCCAATGACCCTTATGATGTTTTTCTTTCTTACCTTTGTGCCTCTTCCATGTAGGAACCCATACCTCTCCCTTGGCATGGTGCCATTTTGGAAGGTGAGAGTCTGGGCCTTTAGTGGTCAAAGCCTTCATCTTAGATTATTTAACCTCCAGGACTGTGAGAAATAAGTCTGTTCTTTATAAATCACCAATCTTAAGCATTTTTTATAGCAGAACAAATGAACTAAGGCGTTCACTGTCAACACTTTGGTATTTGAGTTCCATTTATTTTATTTTAATTTTATCAAATGAATTTTTTTATCACACATAAATTTAATTTTATTCATCATTCATTGGAACAGCAAATAATATAACAACATGTGCAAATATGTCTTCTTTACAACTAACACAAAACTTATTCTGAAAGTAAAAATAAATATGGATGTTTCAGGGTTTATTTTAATCTACTTAGGTTTTATCTTCAAAACATCTTATTGTAAAAATATTCATAACAAGGTAAAGGTACTACTAATTAATGAATGTGAATAATCTTATTGGCCTTGAAATCATCTTTATCCTTCACCAGCGTGGAAGTTTTTTCTTCATGTTTTATGAACCATTTTATAAAATTGATTCTAATTTTATGAAGATTTCTTAGTTATTGCCAAGAAATTCATATATTTGAAAAATGAACTCTAACTAAAATTTATTCCTACCTAGAAAATTATGTATCTCAGATCATAAAGAAAGCATATAAAAATGATATTACCTTTGGGATCCTGCCTGACACTTATCAAACACTGTAAATGCCCAATTACTTTCTCTCCACCTCCCTCCCTCCCTCACTAATGGCGGAAAGATAGATATGGTATTTATTTACATAGACTCATGACCAGAAAAGGTAAGGGAACCATTTCTGGCCTAAAAGTTTTAAGAAGAGGATTTTCCCTTGCTGGTAAATCAAAATAACAGACACAACAAAAGGGAGCCAGTTGCAAGCACCCAAGCCCTTCGGTCTGTCCCTAATTACCATCCCTGAACTTAGATAATTCCATACTGATTTTCGTTTTGTTTCATTTATTTTTGGTACTGGGGATTGAACCCCAAAGTGCTTTACCACTCATCCACATCTTTAGACCTTTTGTTTATTTAAGTTGCTTTAATGCCTCACTAATTTTCTGAACCTGGCTTAAACTGTGCAATCCTTCTGAGTCAGCCTTCAGAGTTCCTGGGATTACAGGAATGCACCATCAGGACAGGATAACTACTTTATACAGGTGTTGTTGTTGTTGTTGTTTAATAGCAAGGGTCAGAGAGAGAAAGAGAGAGAGAGAAAGAAACATAGAATCAACTCCACTCAGTTTTTTATGTGGCTTTAAACACTCTGACCCTCTGGGGTATACGTGGTGCTGGGGTTCAAACCCACATTCTCACACATGCCAGGCAAGCACCATAACCACTGAGCAACTGCTCCAACCCCCCCATACAGATTTTTTTTTTTTAGAAAGAGGGGACAGTGAGAGAGAGAGAAAGAGAAGCAATGTTTATTTAGTTTTTCATGTGACTTTCTTTCCTCCAAGACTTTGTTGTGTACATGGTGCTGGGGTTTGAACTCTAGTACTCATGCGTGCCGGGCAAGCACCATAACCACCAAGCCACAGTTCCAGCTTCCCCCATCCAGATTTTTAAAGTGAAGTTCCTTATGTTTGAATATGAAATTAGGTTATAAATTTCAACCTCAAATTTTCAAGAAATTTCAAACAATACTTTTTATTTTAACTTTAATATTATTTTATGTTGGGTCAATAAAATTTTTTTCACACACAGAAATAAATTATCACCATGGAAATCTAAATGACCAGAAAAGCATAATTGATTAGAAGAGATCCCAATGTTCCCATTTATTTCTATGCATGGCATTTTAAGAAAATTATGTAAAGAAATACAGAACTCTGAAGAAAAAAATGGTAACAATTTACTATGTGGAAAGTTAGAAATTATTTCAAGTCTCTGGGGAAATATAATTCACAGAGTTTAAGACAATAAATGCACTTAATAATGAATAAAAATGCATCAAATCTAAATCTAAATAAGTTCCTAAAAATAATGTTACTATCAATTAATTCTTATTAATAATTTCAGATTGTTAAACAAGGCTTAATATACATTCCTTTTATTATTTTAAGAATATTTTGTTCATAGATAAAAGACAAGAAAAAGCTGGATGAGAGAAGATTAATGAAAAGTTAAGCTCATGTCAAAAGAAATCTAGTAGCCTATAGGAAAAAATCAAATACATTTTATATATGAATTATACACAATGAAAAAGCAAGGGGATTGTAAACCAAGCAGAATTTATACGATCTTAAATAGGTGTGTGTGTATGGGTGTGTGTATGCATATAGATATAATATATATATATATGATAAACACAACAAAGATTAAAATTAAAAAAATATGATCTTACAAATAGGAGGGATCTAGAGACCAAGTTATAGTCATGTCATACACTGATAGCTCTGTCACCCCTGTACTAGTCCTCCACTTGGTGAAACCAGCCGTGACCTGGTGTAATTTCGCTTGTAAGGGACCCAGGGGTAATAACAAGCACTTACCTTACTGGAAATACACAAGCAAAATTACACTCCATGCTGATCAGTGGATAAGCTGACATGGTGGAGATACAGGATTCATTGGCATCCTGTAGGCCAGGACTACAGGGTGTGGCCTTTCCACTGACATCCTGTCCCACCTACCTCAACCCACCTGATCTCTTCTTTCAGAATGTGCATTTTAATTTGATGTGATTTCAGCATTTAAATTTGATTTGTGAGACTTTCTGTTTCTTGGCATGAGATAGTTTGCCTGATAGCAAATGTGGAGTTTACGAGTTCATTCAAGCAGTCCAAGATCTGCAATAATTTTTCATCTTTATTTTCTATTTAGGAAACATGACAGCATTTTCATATGACTAATAAACTAGAAAATTGTTCTATGCTTATTTAGTACATTGCAGAAGGAAAAAAATAGGTGTATACACACACACACACACACACACACACACACACACACACACATTTGGCTTACTTCAGATCAGCATTTCCATGAAAGGATCCCCATTTTTGGTCTTCCTGTTTTGCGTTGTGTGGGAGAAAGAATACTGAGTTATGTGGTCAGGAGTTCTGCTCCTGATCAGCTCACCTGTTTGCAAGTTTGAGGTCTGCTGTAATCAGTTTACATCTCTTTAGGTAAACTATTCTTTTCTTTAAACCTCAATTTCCTCATTCAAAATAGGGTCTGGAGCAGTGGCTCAGCGTTTAAGGCACTTTCTTAGCATGTGTGAATATCCGGGTTCAAACCCCAACACCAGGTTCACAATGAAGTGTCAGAGCAATGAAGACCACGTGAAAAACTGAATAAATTGATTCTTTTTGTCTCTCTCTCACTGTTCCCCTCTGTCAAGAAAAATAAATAAATAAAGCAATAAAAAGAAACATTTAAATTGACCCTGTATCCAAAGTAAGTGCAAAGATCTAATCAGAAAATATTTTCAAAACACTTATAAAATGACCTTGTATATGAAACACCTGGTAATAATTGCTAAACAAGATTGACATTAAAACTTTTTAAATTAATTAGGTAAATGGCAGTAGAAAAACAATTCTAGTCCTATAGAATGAACTATGCTCTTCTGAAGTGGAATATGCTGACAAATTTATAAAAAAATTTCCCTAGTCTGCATAAAATGAATCTATTTACTTTCTTGTAAAAATGCAGCTCACAGATGTGCCTAGCCAAAGGAAGTTTTTATTTATATCTAGTTTTGATTTATGCCCATTATTGCAAGGATGATTGACAGAAAGAGTTGAAGAGCTTTTAATTACTCCCACAATGGTAGGGTAAGTATTGTTAGTAGTTTACTCTTTATTTATGTAGTATGCTTATTCCTAGAATGATAGAATTAGGATCCATTCACTTGATTTTTATTATTGGAAAGGTACATGAAAGAAAACTTTAAAGTAGTTTAGTATCTTAATCTATAACATTAATATATTTTAAAGATATTCTATAGAAAATAGTTTGGGGCACATTACAAAAATGACTTATGTGGTCAAATAAGGTTCAGAAATAAGATGGGGGAACATACTATATTATTACAAATGTGGAAAGACCATGAGGAAAAAGAAGAACTTGCTATTATGTATTACACATGGTCGGAGATTTCACCTAAGAGCTAACAGGGTGGCTTCTATGCATGCTGGCAGAGATGCCTGACTCAGGAGGGTCAGAAGCAGTGCACCTCAGGACACATGGCAAAAGTAGTAGCCAGAGCTTCATGTTTACATGTGCCTCTTCCTGGGGAGGTATCGAGCAACATAGGCCCATTATAGATCACTACTCAACGTTGCTTTATTACTGAAGAGGGACATTTGGCTTGTGGAACTCACTTACAGCAAACACAAAACAAGACTACTTTTAGTCCAGGGCAAGAAGTTGCACCGTCCCTTATGTTTGCTTGCTACAAACGCAGCCTCCCTGTCACCCCAGTTAAGTAGTGCTCAGAGCTGTGCTTGCCCTATCTGCAAAGGAAGAACATGAAAAGACAGTGAAGCCACATTGTTGGTTCCTTTCTCCAAGGCCAGTCAAAACTAAGAACTTGAAGAAAACTGTCAGCACATAAAATAATTCCTCTATACCTCAGTTCCAGCATGACCATCAATGACTGCCATATGGTAGCCTCAATTAAGAAAATTTCCATAATTGAGTCATGTAGGAATAGCTGTTGACTGTGTACTTGGTGTAGCATGAGGGATTACATATGGCCATGTACATCCTGCTAGAGAATGTGGGCTTAGTTGAGAAAAATCACTGAAGGCTACAAAGAAGGGTTGATGTAGTCAGACTTGCAATTTGGAGCAATCATTTTTTTGCCCTCAACATGATGACAGATTTAAGAAAAGCAAGACAGGCAGGTAGACAAATTAAACCTCTATTACTACAGAAAGAGAGGGTGATAAGGGTCTAAATTAGGGAATTAACAGGCACAACACCATGGAAAGTGATTTGGGCATATTTAGAGAAGAATCTGTAAGACTTAATGCTTAATAGATTGAAAAGGAAGGGATAGAACATCAGATGACACACAGTAGCCTAGCAAGACAGAACAATGTGCTTACATAGCAGTCAGGCGTTCAGAGGTCATGGATGCTTTGTAATTCGACACAGTGAAATGAAATTGTTTATTTTATAAAACAATTATATTTCAGTTTTCCAGTAGATTCATTTGTATGCTTTTTTTCACACCTCCAAATATCAAAATCAAACATTTAAAAGTTTCATTATAAATTCCTTTTATAAACAAGTTTTATTCTTAGAGCATCAAAATAAATAGTTAAAATTGAAATCTTTTTAGAAAGTATTTCCTTTCCATCTCTTTCACTTTTTAAATAATTTCTGAGATTATATAGCTAAAAAACTTTAGATAAATGACTTAAGTTTCTTTAAAATGTAAGGTATTATTCTTTAGTAATCATATATTTGGTTATATTGGTTTTGACAAATTGCTTTTAGGATTACATTCCTACATCTGGAAGCATTCTTGTATTTCTTCATAAGAAAAAGCAAATTTTTATTAGCTATAAGTGACATATGTTTCATTTAAATGAAGATGCTCAGACGCCTACATTATCAAAACTTGTTAAAATTTTAGGGTAAAAAGATAGAATTTTAATCAAAGACAGTAATGTATGTAGGTAGTAATATGCCATGAATAATTGTACTATATTGAATATTTATGAAGTAGAAAGTCCATATTTTTAATGAATGAAGTAGTTATGGCCTTATTTTTTGTAACTTCCTGTTGTCTAACAGAAACATGGCTTCCAGGTACATACATTTAATAGAATTAAGATTCCCATATATTTAATGACTTAAGAGAAAGCATTAAAGTTTGTTTATATTTTGTAAGTAATTTATTTTGCCTTAAAAAATGCCCAAATTATTTCTGGCAAATTGGAAAAGAATGAGGAAGGGTTTGGGAGATAAAGATTGGTCTTCAATTTAACTCTTCTAATATCTGTTTTCTTTCTTTTCTTTTTTCTTTTTCTTTTTTTTTTTTTTTTTGAAGAGAGAGAGTGAGAAAGAAAGAATCAATTTTATTTTTTCATCTGGCTTTTGTTCCTCTGACACTTAGTTGTGTATATGGTGCTGGGTTTCAACCAAGTTCCTTGTGCATGCCAAGCAAGCACTCTAACCGCTGGGCCACTGCTCGACCCTCTTCTAATATCTTTAAAAGCCTGAAAGGAAGAAATCATTTTTATGTTAGGCTCTGTTGGCTGACATATTTCACAAAAGATGTAACAGTGTGTGGTTAAACTATGAATCAAGTCTGAAGATTTCTCAAACATTACAGTATAATTAAAAACAAATAATATTTTAAAGTTATGAATATTTTAGTGTAGAATTAATATGGTAATATTATATCTTTAGTATTTATTTATTTCCTTTGCTCCAAAATGAACTTCAACTTAGAAATTCTAAATAAGAAGTGCATTTGAATTATGTTTAAATTCTAACAGATTTTGTTTTGATGAGGAATGGTGGGTAAACAGGATTACAAAATTGTACTTCTTGATTTAATAAAATTCTTTGTGTGAAAACATACAACATAATTTGCTTTGAACTGACATTATGTGTTGAGTGAAAAAATGCAAAGTGCTTTTGGCATAAAGACAAATACAGATTATTCATGGAAATCCTAGGGTCTGATTCCCAACAAAAACAAAAGCACTTGAGAATATGCTACTGATCTTATTCTTTGTGGACATAAAACCTAAAACCCTAATCTCCCTACTTCTTTGGACTGTGAAGACCTGGACTACCCTCAATCACAATGGTGCATGTCTGCATTAGCAGGCCCTTACTGTTTCTGGGTTTCTCACCCGGGAGGATGAAGAAAAGGCATTCAGAACCAAGAGATGTCTCAACAATCTGCTTTTTCTTTTAAAAAACTTCATTAAAATATTTAGATCTTTTTTCTTATAAAAGTATTATACATTTGTAGTAAGATATTTGAAGATTATATAGCAGAAAATCATAAAAATGAGTAAATAAGTTACTTGTAGTTTGTTTTAATTTCTTCTGTTATATGCATACATTTACTACAGAAGTGATTTGTTTTTTTTATCCTAGAACTCATAAAAACTTGTTTAGTTCCATTTTTTCCCCAGATGAATGTCCCCACTTTATTGAAAACAGAAAAACAGATATACATCACACAAGCATATTAAGTGTATATATGGTATATTCACTCAGTACATAATTCAAAATTCAAAAACATTTCAGCTGAATAGGACAGAGGGAGACTGCCAATTCCTTTCCCTGGAGGGATTGTTAGGATTCCTTTTTCTTCCAGGCAGAATCAGTGTATACGAAAATAAATACCTATGTGTGTCTATCTAAAACAAATACCTGTTTGTGCCTATCTAAATAAGTGGTTCTCACGTTTGGTTATATGTTACAGGACCCTGGGGAGATATTAGGCTATATGTGTTGGTGCTAAGCTTTCATCTCCAGAGATTCAAATTTAATTGATCTTGGGAGCAGCTGGGATACTGCAATATAAAATGTTATCTAGATTAATTCTTTTTTTTTCTTTAGAGAGAGAGAGACAATCAATTTTATTTTAATTTTTCATGTGGCCTTCATTGCTCCAACACTTCATTGTGTATGTTGTGCTAGAGTTTGAACTCACATCCTCCTGAATGCCTGGCAAGTGCCATGATCGCTGAGCCACCGCTGCAGCCCTCTCTGGGTTAATTCTAATGTAAAATGAGCAGTGGGAGCCATACACTGAGAGCACACTGTAACTTGCTTCTTTCCACTTAAAAAGGATATTTGAGATGTTTCCAAATTTTCATTTTCATAAAGTATAGTAAGAACCACTTTATGAATGGTTTTTCTTTCCAAGCTTTGAATTCTTTGTGGTCCACCACAGTGTAAATGTACTAAATGGAAAATTCCAGAAATAAATAACTTGTGTTTTTAAATAAGTTGAATTGAAATATATTATCATAATCATTATATTTTATTATTGATTAATGTTAACTTGTTCTGTGCCAAATTTATAAATTAGCTTTTGTCACAGGTATATAGGAAAAGTCATACATATATGGTTAAACACTATCTGCAGTTTAAAGTGTCCTGCAGGGCACCTGGAACATGTCCCATGTGCATAATCACTAATCAAATCTTCAGTGCCTGGATGAACCATGATATATTCACCCAGTATTTTAGATTAAGGTACCTCACTAGTTTTAATATTTTTCTTTGTTTTTTTTTAGATTTTATAAACATATTGTTATGGATAAACAATATACCAGGAATATACTTTCTTAACAGCATAACTGAAGCATCAAATGTCATGAGAATCTGTGAATTTTTTGAATACTATGAGATTACTTTTTAAAATTTCCCCTCACCTTTATGTTGTAGAAGATTGATTGGTTTTCCACAAACTGCCAGTACTTCTCAATCACATGAGGATCTTCTTCAAGTATGAAGTATATAGGTCCCAGATGGGACCTAAGATTCTGCATTTCCAACCCAACTTCATTCACTAATTTTTAAGGCATATTTTTATATATTTGATATTTTTCTTCTTACTATAATTTTTATAACTATAAATTTTTTTCTAGTAACAATTATGACTTAATTTCGTAAGTTTTGCTTTTGTTTTTTTTCATCCTGTAGTATTTTCTCTTTTTTTTTCAGGGCTGAGGACCGAACTTGGGGCCTTGCACATGCTAGGTGAGCGCATCCTGTAGTATTTTCTAATCAGACTTCCAATTCTTTGGCCTTTGGTTATTGAAGATGAACCTGTGAATTTCCAAAAGTACTTGGCATAACCAATTTCTAATTTAACTCCATTGTTTTAGATAATTAATTTTTATGATTTCATGTATATCAAAGTCATTGGTTCATGTTTTATGCCCTATCATGAGTCTCTTCAGGACTCATGCACAATTAGAATGCATTTTCTCTTGCTATTGGCTTCAAACTTTTTGCTGATGTCTTCTACTTGGCTTAGTAAGTTTATAATGCTTTTCAAACTATTCAGTTTGCTTATTGATCTTCTTTAGAGTACCAACTGTGATTGGCAATAGAGGTGAAAATATGATTATTGAAGTGTTGGTTTCTTTCTTCAATTCTTTGCTTTTTTCTTTCATACATTTTGAAGCTCTTTGTTATGTAAATTTATGCTTAAATTAGCTCAATCTAGAACCATCTTCAATCCTGTTTTGTCTGATATGCCCACTCCAGCTCTGTTTTCATTACTACTTATATATAAGAGCATTTGCCATCCTTATTTTCAAACTTTTTTTTAATCTAAAGTACAGATCTTATAGACTTTTTTTATTTTAAGAAACAGAGAGAGATGGTAAGAAAGAGAGAAGACAATCAGCTTTATTTAGTTTTTTTTAGTGGTTTTTTGTTGCTCCAACACTTGGTTGTGCATCTAGTGCTGGGTCCCAAACCTGAATCCTTATGCAAATCAGGCAAGCACTCCAACCATTGAGCCTCCGTTCCAGCCCCTCTTGTAGACTTCTTAAAACTATATGATTAGGCACTTACCTGGCATGTGCAAGGATGAGAGTTCAAACCCCAGCACCACGTACGCAACAAGGTGTTGAGCCAAAAAAATCCACATGAAAAACTAAATAGAAATGATTCTCTCTTTCTCTCTCTCTCTCTCTCTCTCTGTCCCTCTATCTTAAAAAGCAAAATATGATTGGATTAATTCCAATTCAGATTTAGTGGTGGATCAATATTCTCTGAAACATCTTATTTCTCTCCCCTTCTGAAGTATTATTATTGTCATGAAATGCACAGCTTTATACATTATAAGCCCTTCAATAGTTTCTAATTACTCAGCAGCTTTCATTTAAATGACATAGGTTATGAATTAAGTTACAAATAAACAGATTTATTTTTTAATATTTATTTATGCAATTTCCATCGCTAGTGCTCTTTATTTCATTGGGTGGATTTAAATTGCTCTCTAGGATAATTCATGTCAATGTGAAAAACACCCAGTAATTTCTGTAGAGAAGGGCTGTTACCAGCTCTCTCAGTTTACTTTATGGGGCATATCCTGATTTCGCTTTCATTTTGAGGGACAGTTTTGTTGGATACTGAATTTTTTTGTGGACATTGTTTTTCTTTGAGTGAATTGACTAACTTATAACTCAGCCTGCTGGCCTCCATGATTTCTTATGAAAAACACTTACAATGGTTTTCTCATGTGTGATGAATTACTTTTTTCTTCTTTTCAAAATTATCTCTTTGAATTTACACAAATACACAAAATATACAAAATTGCTATTGAGATAGAAAAAGTTAGGCAGTCAGAGTAGTAGAATGTTTGAGTCGGTCTGGAGGAGACTGGTTTCTCTTTTGACATTCCCTTTGATATGTCAATGACGCCAAAAGGCAAACACTCCCTGCTGCTAGAGGAGGAACCACTTCCTTCCCTGGCCCCTAAGTGCAAAAGCAAAGACATAACCCCTAAATGCAAAGGCAGGGAGATAAGGAACAAATGAAGAAAGATAGCATATATAAGAGACAAACTCAACCCCAGGATGAGCCCTTTGCTCCCTTCCCCACCTGAGGGAAGTCTGCCCTGTTCTCTCTCTTCTTAAATAAACTCTGTTTACTCTGCTTGCCTCGGTGTCCCTCGGTTTCATTCTTCGACTCCGAGAGGACACGACATCCACATCACCAGCATCACTATTTTGTTCTTTAGAGTGCATCTTGCAATTCATCTATTTCCAAGTTCAGAATTTTTTTTTCAGCTCAATTTTGTTCATAATCTGTTTTAGTGGGTTTTTTTTTCTTCAATTACTGTATTTCTCAACTTCGGGATTTCTATTTGATTCTATACTTCTATCTTGGTGCTAATATCCTCCATTTAAGGAGACATTATTTACATAATTTCTTGCAGTCTTTAGGTATATCCTTTGAAAATGTTTATAATAGCTCATTTACAATCTTTTTTTTCTGATAAGTCTCAAATTCATGCTTCCTCAGCACAGATTTTATTGGACACTTTTTCTCTGTGTTTGAGCTATGTTTTAAGAATCTGTTGTCTCAGCTGGGGACAATGGTGTATTTTGTTAATCCCAGCAACGGGGGAGGTTCAAACAGGAGGATAACAAGTCCAATGCCTGCCTCAGCAACTTATTGAAGCCCTAAAAAACTTAGCGAAACCTTGTCTCAAACTAAAAATAAAAAAGGCAAGGGATGTTACTCAGTGGTTAAATGTTGAATTCCTGGTTAAAAAAAATGCTGTCTCATAAATTATTCTTGAATATTTTCAAAGTGTTACTATTTTACTAACTGAAAGTGTATTTTAATTTATATTTAAATTTGTTTCATAATAAAAATTGTCAACTCTGCAAATCTTCATTTTACTAAGGTTTGGTTCTGTTGCTGATTCTTGTTACATTTGTTGTTGATTCTATTTCTTTAATGACAAAGAGAGCATGAATGTCAGCAATAAATAAGACTTTAGAGCCCTCCCAGTGTCTTCCAATCATGCCCACACTCCTGTGTTTGGATATGGCTTTATAAACCCCTCAGAGGTATTTTAAAGCTTTAAAAAGATCTGCTTTTGGACTTTTCATTCTTCACATTTTTCTTTTCTTATTTTTTTTTTCTTTTGACAGCCTCTTGTGTGCCTCAACTGGTATCATTCACTCACATAACAGAGAAGTTAAACAATTGGTTTATTGTCTTTGAACGTTTTCATCCTATGCCCTTAGGAGGGATCTTTTCTCTGAGTCAGTTCAGAGTCAGGTCAGATAGAAACAGTTTTGTGAATGGGTTTTCCCCGGAGTGACACACAGGCCAGGCGATGACAATTGTCTGCAGATGAGGCTCTTTGAGAGCTCACATCTGCTTCTACCCATGCACAGGTTGCTGGTTTTCGCATTTTCCAGAACTATGAAGCTCTGGATAGAGGCTTCACAGAACTGGCGGAAGCAGGAGTAGAGGGGAAGATTGCATAACCCCTGCTATTGCTCAGCTTCCTTCTGCCCTTTCCCTTTGAGAAGCCTTCTTGGGGAGTTAGTGAAACCTCTTGTTTAATTTCCATAATTCTCAATTACTTTATTTTGATTTTTTTTAATAGCTATCATTACTTCACAGAGAAATAGATTTTGGTTTGTCATTGTTCTGCCTCTCTAAAAAATGTTTAGGAAATTATGCTTTTTAATAAGGGTTGAAAACATTTCCTGCATTTTTATCAATATCAGTATCTGTTAAGTAGTTTGTTCTTGTTGGTAGTGTTCTGAGGATTGGACCCAGGAGTCTTTACCAACCACCATGCTACATTCCTAGTCCTTTTGAGACAGGGTCTTACTGAGTTGCTTAGGGCCTCTCTAAATTGCTGAGGCTGGTCTTGAACTCCTGCCTCAGGCTCACAAGCTGCACCATTGCACCCATCTCCCTATGTGTTTCTAACAAGCACAAAATTTGATATTTTGATTGGCCAGTTTAGTGGTTTTTCTTTATATTTTCAAATTATTTAATCAGGAAGGGGAATTTAGATAGTTTATTTTCTCTCCAGTCTCATCACTTATTTTTCTTTCTCTATGTATTATCCTTGCTTTAATTTTCTTTTATTATCATGCCTTCTTTTGTTTTCTGCTCCTTTCAATACTCTTTCCTTGCTATAGCAGTCTCTTTGTTAATTCCACTTACCTTCCTAACTTTGGTCACAGAATCCAGAAGACTGTACCTATTTCTTCCACATATGGATTTGCATCTCATAACTTCATACCTGTTTATTTCAGTGAGAGGAAAACATTAAGGCCTGTCTGACCATATCCATATCCAACACAAAATGAGTAGAGATAAACATAAATAAATTTGTGCAATTGAGATGTTTGTTTTACATATTTAGCCACAATAATGGATGGAAAACATTTGCAAGCCATGTTTTATTGACAGTAATTAGCATAAATCAGCATATGTGGTGTTAGTGAAAGGTTAGTGAGAGATATATTGCAGAAGTGATTTACTGAAAATATAATGAAGCTTAAGCCACAGGTCTTCTCACTTGTACTAATTTATTACAAGGACACATACTTGAATTTTAAATTTTACATATTTTAAAAATTAAGCATGAGCATAGGTTGCCAGATTTAGCCAGGGAAAACACAAGATGCCAAATTACATTTGAATTGCATATAAACAGGAGATATTTTTAGTAAAGTTATACCCCCAAAATTATTTGAAACATGCTTAATTAACAAAAAGGTTATCCGGGATTCAAAAGCAATTTGGATTTTTGTATTGTATCTGCAACCCCAAATACAACTGTATACATCCCTATTCCTGACAAAATATATAAGCTACAAGGGTTGTAAAACCTGTTTGCCTTTGTCCATTGTTGTGATATAAATTTGATTACCTAATGGAAAAGTTTAAAGTCGAGCTTTAATATTGTCATTGGACTTCAATTAGCAAATACTTGTCTTTTAAAAATTTAATTTTGAAGGAACCGTTGTTTCAAACACATTTTCTCATATTATGCATCACATATAATTAAATACATTACACTGCTTAAGTTTTATAACCTCATTAAATTCATTAAATTTGCCATACTCAATACTGGAGACCGGACCCCAACATGAGGCCCAGCTGGCTTGTAAAAGATTTGGTGGTAAACAACTCTGTCCCAGCCGGCTTGTATCTTCCTTAGTGATGTATTGCCTGACCGCATGACTAAACCATTAGGCCACTCATTTGTTACAATTGGATAAACGTGTTTGCACTGTACCCCTATTGGTTGTTGTAATGGATAAATAGAGTAGCGACTAGTCAGGGGAGAAGCATAGAAGCATGATGGAAGCATAGATGGGAGAAGCAGAAGAAACAGCAAAGAAGCAGCAGCAGCAGATGGCGGAGAGATCGGAGGTAGAAGATGCAGGTAGCAGCCCCGCCCCAGAAATAGGGACTCTAGTACAGCAGTAGAAACGGGGACTCTAAATGTGAATAGCCTTGACTCTAAAAAGAATGGTTTAAGGGCCTTGCCTCTAAGAGAGGGAAGGTGGGAAGCACTTGGAGGCATTTAGCCGCAGTAAAGGGAGAATAAAGTGCTTGGAGGACTCGAGACCAGTGAGTCTGTTTTAATCTCAGTTCACTGTTGAATGAGAGAGGTCCGGTTCCTGCTGGTTGGGTCTGGACACTCAATATATGAGATTTGTATTTTCAGTAAGTGACTATGAATTGAGACCTTACTGAGTGTCACAAAAAGCACTGTATCATTAGATGTTAGAGAAAGAAAGTAAGGTCCTGAGCTCTTGAAATGTTTTGAAAGATTATTCAGTAATGAGACATATAGACCTGAGAGTTGAGATAGTAATACAGTCTCATTAAGTTCAAGCAAAAACAATTAGGTTCCCACTCTAGAGGACAGTCATCAAGTTGATTGTTTTGGGGAGTTATGCATATATAATTAAAGGCAAACAATTGATAAATAGGCACAGCTTTCCTAAGTTTTCACTTTAAGTAAAGACTAAGTCATGCCTTGGATATGGGATGTCTCTCCAAAGCTCCTGTTAATGCACAACTGCTTGGGTTGAAAAGATTAGAATGGGAGAATAGTAATCTAATCAGTCCATGCTGGTTTGAATGGACTAGGTAGTAACTGTAGACAGATCAGGCAATAATGGAGGAGGTGGATCACAAGGGATGTTCCCTGTAGTCCCTTCTCCACCCATATCTGTCTCTGCTTCCTGAATCCTCCATGAGTTGAACAACCTTCTTCTTTCCCTAGGCCTTCCCCCATGATGTGCTGCCTCACCTTTGGCCCAGAGCAATTGTGTTGACCATCTAATTGTGACCTCTAAAACCATGAGCCTCAAACGTTTCCTTCTCTAAATTGTTCTTGTTAGGTATTTTGGTCACAGCCACCCAAAATCTAACGAAAACAAGCAATATGATTTTTTCCTATTTCAAGGTTTTTGTGCTTTCACTTCACTACTGAAAACTTCTTGACCATCACAAATGACTCATTCATACATTCTAGTTATATTAATAAGAGTTCTATTTCAACAAGAATCAGAGGGCTCAGTCTAATAGGGGTCATTTGAGAAAAATTTAATAACTAACTACAAAGTATATGAGAGGAAAATACAGTATCCTGGAAAGATACATTGTTAAGCTTTTGCTATCTGAACTCTAAGAATCAGGGCTGTAGTTACTGAAGCCCAACATCCACATTTAGATATAGAGGCTGCTCTGAGTGATGTAGTTCAGCCAGTTTGAATGACATCACTGGTATAGAAACTAGGTAATAAATATGCTACCTTGTTCTCCCTTCTTCTGATTTTCTAAAGTCCTCTTTGGTTCAAACTTAACCGGAAAGAAAAGGGTAAGGGTTCCAGGTAATGTCATCTGTACAGAGTAGGCTTCCAGGACAGAAAGCAGAGAGGTGTGCTGGACAGTAAGTCTAGGAGATCAAGGTGAAAATATGCAAAACAGAAGTTACCAACCGAAAGCAAATGTTTAAACTTTTCTATTTCACTTTACATATGTCTTCATACATACAAAGCATGAAGAAAAAGAGTAAAGTGAAAAACCAGTAATTTTTCCTTTTTCTAACACTTGAATATGTTATTTGGAAAAGGTTTGACTAATTAGTCAAGAAATTTCAGGTACATGTGGAATTGCCTGATGTAAACTGTTGGCTATGATTTATAAATAAGAGACATGTAACTGTTAAGGAAACTGCATAGGACCCACTGCAAAGACAGTCACCTTTAGAAGAGGTGAATTTAAGGTACAGTGAGAATTGCAGGTGGTTGCGCTTTATGAAAAAAGTTTCCAAACACTTAAGAAAATCATGGGCCAGGAAATAAGCATGCAACCAATCAATAGAGGGCACTATCAAATATAAACCTTAACTAAAAATATACAAATATTTGACTGCAAGGTGACACAACTTGGAAGGCAGAGGCAAGAAGATTGCAAATTTGAGGCTAGACTCAGCAACTTAGTGAGACCCTGTCTTAAAATTTTAAAAAGATGAAAATGGGCTGCGGATATAGCTTAGTGCTAAAACTACCCTCAGTTAAATCCCCAGTACTCCCCACAAAGTATTAAATGCTGTCCATGGTAGACAGTTGCAAACAAATTGAGTAGGCCCTCATATTTTGCCATGATATTATATTAATAAGCTATCACAATTTATATTCATATAAATGCTAAGCTTCAGAAAAATAAAATTGGCATAAAATTCTGAAAACGAATATTTCTGTCAAAAGGAACAAAGGTATAATGAGTTTAATAGTGAATCACATTTCAATCATTTCTTGGAATTATTTTGGAAGAATGCTTACCAATATTCAAGGTGATTCATCCTAAAACATGCAAAATGGCATAAATACTATGTTATTTTATAATTATATGTTTTTCAAATGGTGCCTCTTCATCACCAATTTGAATATGTGATAAAAAAATGTAATTTCCTAGATCTGCAGTAGAAAAAGCAGTGAATAGAAATATGGCAATTTTTAGGATGAATTAAAGGGGGATTAACATGAGAGAGCTGAGTTTTCATCAATGCCAGGCTGACATTTGCAAAACTGATTTGTCTTGATATTTAGACAAGTTCCGCAGAATTATGTGTACATGTTCTAACATTATACAAACTAAAATAAATTTGTAATTTAAACTTTTAAAAATAATATGACTGTTTTAAGAGATTGTGAACATGTCTACTTTCTAAGCAGTCAATTTTCAGACTTGGAAAATAAAATGATGACATTGAACTCTATACTGGGATCCCAAACCAAAGTAGGACAAAAAGCCAAATTGTTGAAAGAGTGCTACAGGTTCTTACATTATGAAATAATAGATTAAAGGTTTGACTTGTAGAGTAGAAGGAGGATAATGCACCATGTTATAAGTTAAAGCATATCAAACTGCTGATATACATCTATTCTGATTTATAAAAGAAAACTTCATCTGACATAAAATGATAGCTGATGTTTAGTGAACAGTTTCTATTTGAGAACTACTATTCTCTTACCTTTACATGTCTTAACTCTTTCAATCCTCCATAAACTCTAAGAGATTGGTACCTATAGTATCCTCGTTTCTTAGATGAAAAAATGAATACACAGCCCAAAATAACATACCCAGGACCAAACAGGAATAACATTATACCTCTCAGCTCAGCCAACATGGCTAAAATTCGGTGTTTTTATATTTGATGATCAGATTTTATGTAGTATATATGAAGAATCTCTGCAAAGTAGGAGGAAAAAAACTAATGCCTTGATTGAATGATTATCAAAATCAAATAGAGATTTCTAAATCTGGACACTGAAATGCCCAACTAACAAAAATGCTAAACCTCAATAATCACTCTCAATTCAAGTTAACATCGTAGTGAGATAATAACATAAACTCACCAGGGGACAAAATTAAAAAGAAGAAAAATGCAAAATATTCCTTAATTGTGGAGGGAAGAAAGTTGGTAAAGAATAATTGGAAAACATGGACCTAGCCTAGTACTGTGACAGTAAAAATCAAGAAGTGAAGCACACAGTAGGGAGAACTGCAAAGAGAACAGTGGAGAGAAATTAAATAAATGATCATCATCTCACACCAATTACCTGGGAATTTACCCTAAAACTGTGAGAAATTCAGAGGACACATTCAAGACTGTGTTGAACTTGAGATTATGAAGGAAAAATACAAAATAGGTATTGTATATCCTAGCATATCATATCATAGCTTTAATTTTTTTTAAAAAGAACACATACATGCAATACATGCTTAATAAATGACGAATTCTATTATTTTATGGAAGGTTTAACTCATCATGGTGATCTTGGAAACCTTTTACTTCTGTTCCTTATCACACTAATGCTTGCTAGAAACCCCAGATTTCATAATGCTGTCATTAGACATCTTCCTCACTGATGTACAGGTTCAAATCTAACTGCCAGGAGTCCAGTGCCTGTAGAATGGAAGGTAGCTCTTGAGTGACATCAGCTCTGAAGGCTATGTGCAAACATGGTCTGAGATTCCCCCAAACTTGTTTAGCACCATAACCCTTAGAGTTTATTTTTGGGTGAGAACTATTATTGGGTCAGCAAAATGTTATGGTTTAGATGAAAGGTATCCCTCAAAATCTTGTGTGAGACAATCCAGGAAGGTGAAATGATAGGTTTATGAGAGCCTTAGTCAGTATGTTAAACTCCCAGTAGGGATTAACTGGTAACTGTAGTCTGGTAGGATGTGGCTGGAGAAGGTGGGTCATTGGGGGTGTGCATCTGGAGTGGAGTCTCTCCCTCTGCTCCCTGGAGCCATGCCTTCCGCCATGATGTTAAGCCTCACCTTCAGTCCCAAGGAATGGAGCTAGCCTTTTATGGACTAATATCTCTGAAACAATAAGGCTGGAAATAAACTTTTCCTCCATTAATTTTTCTTGTTGGGTCTTTTAGTCATACCAACAAAAAAGCTGACTAAAACAGAAATTCAAATTAAGAAGTGATGACTAATCTGACCATGTGATTCAGAAGCTTTTAGAGCCTTTTGGACATCATGGGAAATTTTCGAACTGTTTAGCGGCGCAAGCAAAATGCTTAAACTGTTGTAGGCAGTGCTTAATGGGAGTTTCTAGTGGGAGCTTAGAAAGCCACAGAATGGATGGAAAAATGGGGCTCATGTGATTTCAGAGGAAAGGAGGACTCTATTGGAAATCGGACTAGAGTTTATTCTTGTTACATCTGGATAAGAGACTGCATTTTGCCCATGTCCTAGGATTATCTGTGAGCCTAATTTTAAAACTCATACTATGGAAGTTGCAATTGTTAAGGACTCATAGCCACTAAAGAAATTTTAAAGACTTTGTCCAGAGGCAAAATTAAAGATGGCTTGAGAGCATCTCAGAAATTGGCAAGTCCACATTCATCTTGAGCTCATGGAGTAAAAATTCCTACAAGAAGAGATCAGTCCCTGCTTGCACCAGGGGGCCAAGGAAGGTTTATTAAGGTATTCCTCCACCTAGTCATTCAAAGGCAGCTGCAGCCTTGGTACCTGGGAGCTTGGCTACTTCTCTAGATGGTGGCAGACCTTGGCAGCAAGCACGTGGTGCTGGTTTTGCAAGATTGTGGGATGCTGGAGTTAGGTCTAGAGGCTTCCACTGAATTTTCAAAGGAACGCCTGGGAGGCCAGGTAAGCTGCAAAAAGTTCAGAATCCCTGCAGGCAGCCCTTGAGAGGGCAATGCAAGGAAATGTGAAGAGAAAATTGAAACTGAAGAGGAAGCTGAAACTGAACAGGAGAGCCCCAAGGGGCTACAGTAAGCAAGGCCACAGAGCCCAAGCTGCACAAGCTCTTTGGATGGAATATCATGATGTCACATGATCTAGATGCCAGACAGGGAACTACAGGACTTGTTTGCCCAGATAGATTTTGGCCTTGCTTTGGTCCCAGCCAGCCCTCTTCTTTGCCCCTGTTTTCTCCAAGTGGAAATATTTACTATGTACCTTTACTGGACATGCACACTTTATTTTTTTTATAGGACTTCACACTGAGAGTTTACCTTAAATCTCAGTAGAGATGTTGGATATGAACTTTGTGCAATCTTGGAAATGTTAAGACTATAGGGTCTCTTGCAAGTGGACTAAATGTATTCTGTATTATGAGACTGTCATGAGCTTTTGGGACCTGGGCAGAATGTTATAGTCTGAAGGAAAGGTGTCCCCCAATAGGTGTGAGAAAATCCAGGAAGGCTGAGTTAAAATGATTGAGATAGGAGAACCGAAACACAGTCAGTGAGTTAATCCTCAACAGGAATAACTGTGGGCTGGTAGGGTATATCTGGAGGAAGTGTTTCATTAGGGACATGCCTTTGAGTCATATATTTTGAATCTGGAGTGGAGTCCCTCTTTCAGTTCCCTGGAGCCATGTCTTCTGCCATGATGTTCAGCCTCACCTCCAAACCCAAGAAATGGAGCTGGCTTTGTATGGACTAAGACCACTGTGAGCCCAGAAATAAAATTATCCTGTTTTATTTTTTTTCTTTGGGCTTTTAGTAACAGCAATGAAAAATCTGGCTAAAACACAATGTGAGGGTGATGTATGTGTGTTTGTGTGTCTGTGGTGTGCGCATGCTGCATGCACTGGGGATTGATCCCAAGGCCTGGCCCATGCCTCTGAGCAACATCCTCAGCCCTTAGAGGACTGCTTCTCATTCTTTCACTGCTCATGTTTTCTAAATCTCTTCTTCCTTGCTACGTACAATCGTACTTACCTTTAATCAAGAAGTCTATGTACCTCAATATGTGGTGATCCATTATATGTACACCTTGATGCTGAGTTCTTCAAATTTTATTTTTGAGATAAATCCTAGATTTTGGAATTCTAAGAAAAGTCTTCTCCATCAACAAAACTTTGTAATTGTAAATTATTGAACCAGAGAATGTAGAGTTTTACCCAAAGTGGATATAATCATAAAGACCATAACAATAGTCACAGTTGTCCTGAGCACTTACCAAGTGCTTGTTACTGTGAAAGGATTTTGTTTGCATGAATCCACTATCAAAATATCTAGGACGGGATCTAGGGACAAAATCAGCATTGTAGCCTACTCTTTACTCCTCTGAGAATCCAATAATACTTATGCAAACATTTAATTCTGGAAAATTCACAATCTAAGCATTTATAAGGGTGAAATATAGAAGAATCAAGAGATTAGGGTAGGGACAATGTGGGGTAATTCTGGTTTAAGGACACACACATATCATATTGTAATTATATATGCATTTATGATTGTACAAGAACTCAACTCCTTAATAAAAAAATTAAAAAAGAACAAAGTAGCTTAGAATAAAGTTCATCCAGAAGGTGCAAGATCTGTACACTGAAAATGATAAAATATTGTTAAAAGAAACTAAATATGTAAAAAAAAAATCCTTTACAATATTAGCTATTATAATAATCCATATTGTGCAGATGAGAAAGCAGAGAGAAATAGGGGAAATAATTTGCCAAAGTGGCAAATGCATTAATCCCCTGATACTGATTAATTGGGTGGTAATTGTAGCCTGGTAGGGTGCAGCTGGAGGAGGCAGATCCCTGAGGACATGCCCTTGGGGCATATATTTTGTAGTTAGTGAAGGGTGACTTTCTCTGGTCCCTGGTGCTAAATCCTGGAGCTGCTTTCCTCTGCCACAACTTTCTGCATCCTTGTTTCTGTCCCAGAGCAGGGGAGTGGGTCATCTATGGACTGAGATTTCTGAAACTGTGAATCCAAATAAATTTGTCCTCCTGTAAAATTACTTTTGTCAGATCTTTTGGTCATAATAGCAAAAAAGCTCATTAAAACAAAGGTTAAGTTCTGTTTCATTGAATATATTTTAATAAATATTTTAATATTTCTACTGATTAACTTTTGTATATCATTGTGTTTATTTAAACTGTGAGAACATAATGGTGATATACTGATCCTAATTTTTTTCCTCTGAGAAACTAATAAGATTTTTAATGTCTTGTATCATATTTGAATTACAGTCCAATTTTGCATTAATGTAAATTTAATAGTGGTCATCATAACTGTAAGAGAATAAAATGGAGAATATCCAGTCATTTTCTTTAAAGAGAGAGGGAAAGTGAGAGAGAGAGAAAGAGAGGATTAATTTTTATTTATTTTTTCATCTGTTTTTTTTTTCTGACATTCATTTGTATATGTGGTGCTGGGGCTCGAATTTGGGTCCCGGTGCATGCCAATCAAGTGCTTTAACCTCTGAGCCATGACTCCAGCCCCCAATATCATCTGTTTTTATTTGAAGAATTAAATGTTAAAATACATTTTTCAAATATCAATTGTTATCTTAATTTAGGTGATAGACTATATGCTATCAATAGACTTACTGTTTATTATGTACTTTCAATTTTCAATCAGTAATTGCGGTTCCACATCTGCTAGTAAAGATGTATGAAAACAGTGGTTCGAGTCACATGTACAGGGTGTTAAATCATTGTCTTTGAGAGGTCTGATTTTCTGGGTTTTTTTTTAAATATTTATCCATATTGATCCACTGGAAGGGGAGACAGCTTTCCTATTTTCTAATCATGCTTAGACATCTATGAACACTTTAAAAAAATCTTCTAAGTTAGTTATAATTGCCTTCTTTGCCAATTTCATTATCAGTGATTAATGAATATCAAGAATGAGAAGGTCACCTCCGTGTAATTACTGAAAGTAAACTGATTTATTTGGCCATTGCTTATACAATACAGGAATAAAATGTGCATCATGCTATTTCCTGTGTTATTTGAGATTGAGAAGTTTGTTATCAGAAAACCAATAAAATTGTGCAGTCTTGGAGTCCTATTTGAATCTGAGTTCTCTGCCACCATATAAATAATGTATTAGAATCATAAAATTACATCTTAGAGCATGTTTATAGCTGACAAATTATTTTATGTACCTTTGAATGAGTGCATATTGGTTAAGAGTGCATAATTACAGTACAGTTCAGAGTATCACAACTCCTCCAATCACTAAATCATCTTCATGTGAAACTCTCAGTAGAGACTGAGTCACAGTCACACATTTCACTTTGCTGTAATCCTAGCTACTCGCAGACAACCAGATTGTCACAAGTTGTCTTTTTGGCATAAGGAGCAATGCATCATCAGTGACTCTGATCTTAATAGGATTTTTCTCCTTGATTATATTTCACTGGGGGTAGAGAGCTTTCATTTTTTAGAGGAATGTTCATCTTTGCTAAGCTCTTTCATCATGCCTGTTTTCATAGACAGATAATAGGGCTTATTATTTCACCCAACTTAGAATCCTAATAATTTTGACCAATTGCTTAATGGGAAGAGGAATGCATTTTACTTTCCAACTTCTCATAAAATGATCAGTAAATATCTTAATAAAGATTCTGAATTTATAGCTGGTGAATAAAGGTCATTTTTATTGCATGAAAAGGAGAGGAATAATATGAAATAGATGATGACAAAAAAAAGATTACCAGTTAGCATTTTAAGGACACAAAACTATTTAAAAAATTATGCATCAAAATAATGAAAAATGGGGGCTGGAGCCATGACCCAGCAGTTACAATGCTTGCCTGGCACATGTGAGGATGTGAATTTCAAAACCCAGCACCATGTACACAAGGAAGTGTTGGAACAATCAAAGTCACATGAAAAACTAAAGAAAATCGATTCTCTCTTTCTTTCTCTCTAATTGTCCTCTCTTTAAAAAAAAAATAAATGGAATTAGTATGATTATTAGATTTCATAGCTATGTGGGCCATTCTGTCTATTTTGTATAACATGGAAGTGGATAACACTATTTGTTTTAATCTCTCACTGTGAAGTCAATCATTTATGCAATATTTAAGTCTGTATAATCTATAATAAAATCTATAAATCTATTATTTTTCCTGAAAATCAAATAATAGCAAAACTGACTGCCATTATTTTAAAAAAATATAAAAAATGTTCTGAAGTCATTTATATAGTACAACAAAAACCGGAGTTTTCAAACAAGTTTGCAAAGACTTCTTTGATATACAAATGCAATATTTTCTTTCAGATTTTAAGGTGTAACAATAAAATAAGGATTGGGGAATTTAGCCTTAAGATATGGCTATAGAACGGAGAGCAACAAGAAGGAAGGTTTGTTTCAGGAATTAAAAAAGCTGCCAACAGACTTTGGCAGTTTTTCAGTTGGATAAGTCAGTAGTTTGGACTATGGAAATATGGAAATGGCATCAGGTTTGAGGAAAATGAGCAGGCCTCAGGAGGATTTAGGAGTTAAACTGGATTTCACTATAATGTAAGATGTTTTTCACCATGGTACCAAGTACAGTGGCCAACACATACTACTGGATGAATTGATTAATGAATCAATGAGTCAATAAGTAGATAATTAGAACTTTGAATATGACAGGAGAAAGAGATTTGGAAATATTTCCTAATGTTTGGCTTAAAAAACTTGCAGTTCTTACCAAATGCTGAAATAGCAATACTAGAATCTTACCATGAGAAGAGTTTAATGATTTGAAGTTCTAATAATATTTTTACTTATTTGATTTTTGACACATTTGGCTGATGGTCATTTTCCCTACTCAAAATATTTTAATTTCTTATCTTTGTCAGTAAGTGTTGGGGTCTGAGGTCTGACCTTCACTCCATTTCATCAGCTACCCTGGAGCGATCTTGTTACTATTTCCATAAGTTCCTTCTGGAAGGGCTGCTAGGTCCTGCTTTGTTAAGCTTCCTAATTGTTATGCAAAAATATTAAAAATATTAGGGTAGGTTGGAATGTGCTAACCACAGGCTGTTACCTAGTTGTTTGTCTGTACTGGAAATCTGCATAACCGCTGGCAACTCCCTTAGAAGGATTATTGATTCCTGGCTTCTCCCCTCCGTATAAAAACCTGTGTGCCTTGATAATAAATGGATTCTGGGCTGCCATCAGCTGCGTGTGGTTGACTCGTTTCCTGGGCTGGGAGGGAAGGGGTCCCTGGGCGAGGGGGACCGGGTTCCAGCCCTCAGCACTCATCTCCTGATTCGGGCCCCGGCGTGACCATCCGGCTGGTCCGGATTGCCTCCACCGCTGCCCAGGGACGCCAGAGTAGCAACAAATAAGATCAAAGTACATTTCTTCAGTTGACATTAAAGATGCCAGTTCTGACATCTGTTGGCATCTCTGCCTCTTTTGTTACCTTTTTCTTCTTTAGAAATATTCTGTCAAAGATAACACTTTTTTCTTATCATTAAACATACTCTGTATTTTTAAAATATAACAATTCCCAAATGAACTGATAAATATTTACATATTTTCAAGGTCAAAGTTTTTTCTCAAAACCATTTTCAACATTCCCAAGTAACAACTGGCAATTTTCTCCTATGTAAAATAGTTCATAGCAATCTTCATTAATATAATTTACAGTCCCTATGAAACCATGATTTTGTAAGATAAGGGTTCTTTAAATGTAGACTGAGTAAGCATGTCAAAAGTAGATTATCACATAGTCTGACACTACTGAATTTACTATGTCATTATACAGCTAAACAGTGGACTGAATAGTTGTGTTATGTAGGGCCCACAGAACAATAGACTAACCCTGGTGACAATATGTGTGTGTGGATGATAAATTTTAGGTATGTTAATTAAGATGCTTGAAAATTGTACTATAACACCAGGCAAGGAATTCTCAAATGTTAGAATCTAGTTAACCCCAAAAGCCATCATTTCCAAATTCTACCTATTACCTTGGATAAAGTCATCTCAGCACTATTATTTTCTATCCACTTTACACCACAGTCTGTACCATAATGGTGGCAACAGAATGGCAGCAGGTAGCCAAAATAATTTTGACGTCAAACCAAGAAAAATAAAAGGTTGAGTGATAGAAAAGATTGAAGGGAATTTGTAAGATCCCCAGTGTAAAATGTTCATTGTGAACCATCTCCCATTATCACAGATCATGGGTACTGCTGCTGTTTTAGATCTTTTTCTGAGAAGATTCATTTATTCTATTCATTTTTATATGTATTGACATTTAAAAGACACTAAATATTTTAAAACCAAAACTAGAAAGACTTGTAAAATACAGTACTTAAAGTGAATATTACAAGACATTTGTCATCTTCCCTAGACACTGACTCAGTTAAGTGCATTTTTACAAAAAAAAAAATTCTCTGTTTTTTCACTCTTGCTTCAACTTTTTCACTGAAAGTGCACTTTGCGATTTTGCTCTAACAAAAGCTACTTTTTTTTCTTGAGGATATTGTTTCTCCTGCCAAGCTTCCTAGTGGTGGATGCTTTTTGTTATGTTTTATCAGTTTCCTCTGCACTTCTCTTATGCCTGGGCCTGGAAGCTGCAAGGGATTATTTGGTTTTTACTCCTCATTGCTCTCTCCACTCTGAGTCCCTGTTAGGCGATGTGATCACTCAGGATACTTCATTACCGCATCTTAGACTGACATCCAGAGTGCACCTTATTTTTTGATGTCTTTAACTCCGGCCTCACTATCACTTTTCCTGTCAGAGCTCTGATGGTTCAACTCTCAGGGTGAACAGAAATCCTGCCTATATTTCAGCTTCCTCATTGCTGGAACTGCTGTGAACTCATCTTGCATGCTCCCCCATCCGCTTGGTTGGATACTCATGACCTGGACCTTGTCATTGCCTATTACAGTGCCTCCTCCATAATCTCAGTTTCATGCCTGACACTGTCAGCTCGACTTCTTGACTTTATAGCACCCTGACTCAAGCAGTCCTGCTCGGAGAAGATTTCATACCACAGGGAAGTGCATTTATTAATCCCACAATATTCTCACTTCCCCTCATCACATTTATATTTTTCTATTCCATCAAAACTAGGTGTAGAGTTTACAATTAGTTGTTTCAATGACTCCCTTATAAATACCTTCAACTATACCTCTTTTCTTTGATTTGCTCATCCAATATGGAGAATTTTGACTTTAGTCAAACTGAATTTTTTGACAACCTAGTCTTGCAAGCAATGCACTGATGTGACTGGAGAAAAAGTACCACATATTATGCTAAAGTAGAAGATATCATTGTAGCCATTGTGAATACAATGTAAAAACCGTCTTTTACCTGATACCCTGTGTACTTTGCTAATGAATTCTAGCTTACAAATCATTTATATTCAAAAGGAAATTTGGCATGTGTAATCAAATGATGTCTCACAATAATGAAGATAACACATTTTGTTAACTAATGGTTAAGGAAGGGAAGCTTCAGAAGTCTGAGTTTATGAAGTTTTATAAGAGTTGAATATTTAGTGTTTAGATATAGTTATTTTTCATGTGACATATTCCAATGATAGCTATTTTCTTAATCTGGTACTACTACCTTTAATATTTTATAACATTTCGTATTTTAAAAAGACACTAATATAAACCGGACATCAGATGATAAGGATGTATCAGTGTAATTTCATAGAGTGCAACAAATCATTCTATGTGGGATGCTCACAGTGGCAGGGGGGTTTTCATTTGGGGGGAAAGGAGGGCAGGCAGGAGCTGGCAAATGTTTATGTTTGATAAGTATACATCACTTTACATAGTCACCAAGACCCATAGGAAGGCAGGTTTATGGTCTCGGCAATGAGAAAAATTAAAACTCAGCTTCAATCAATGCATTCTGTTTGCCTAATGATATATTCAAGTTACTTGTAATTAAAGCATATCCATATATAATAGTATGTGTTATTTTATTACATGAATCGGACTTCACTATAAGAAGCAACTTTGGTTTATAAAGATATATGTTTTTCACATAAATAACTATTTATGTTCTGTTCTTCACTTTTTACATTATCTTACCATTTAAGGAATGTATTTTTAATAACATACATACTGTTTTAAAATTACTGATTGCATATATTAAATATTTGGTATACTATTGTCACTGGAAGTAGCATATTCATTTAATTCATACAATAATCCACACAAGAGCTATGAGTAGGCATTAATATAATTTTAGAGTTAAAAACAGACATTAAGGCATCAAGTAGTTTTCATAAGGTTATGTATAAATGACTTGTAAAGACAAAATCAAACAGCACTAGGAAATTCACAGAGTGATCATTGTGTTTGATGCTGTTATAGTTCAAATTATTAAAGATATTTATTATGAAAATAAGGACAATAACTAAAAAATAAAAATCATACATGCGCAGCATCTCAAGATGTTAACATGTCAATGCATGCCTTTTCAAATTTATGTTTGTGGTCAATTAATAGTATCAAAAACATTTAATATACTATTATGTGAGAGGACTTTTAAATTTAATTTAGTATTCCCAGTTTTTCAAGTTGAATAGATATTTTTCTCCCAGTCACTCACTTTATGGTATCCCCATGTTTGGATATACCACTATAGCCCTTTATTGACATTGGATTTTTCCCATTTTGTTATTTTAAATAATGTGGCAATTAATGCTTCTTTTTGGACTTGTAACTTGTTGACTTCAACTCCTTTTCTTCAGTTTTATAACAGAGCCCAGTGTGGAACTGCATGCTTGCAATTCCAGTGACTTTTTTTATTTTTATTTTTTTTATTTTTCAACAGCTATACAGGTTTTTAACAAAATAATATAAAATGTGTATAGATTCTGGATATTACAATTACTCCCAGGAGTGCCCCCCCCCAATTGCCCACAATTCCAGTGACTTTTGAGACCAAGAGAGGAGGATTCCAAGTTCAACATCAGCTTCAAAAATGTAGTGAGATCCTGGCTTAAAATAAAAAATAAGACAAAAGTCTGGGGATGTGGCTTACCGGCAATGCTCTCCTGAGTTCAATCCCTAGCACCAACAAAGAGAAAAAAGAGAGTAAATTATTCCCATTTTTTAGAGAGAGGGACAGTGAGAGAGAAAGAGAGAATCAATTTTATTTAGTTTTTCATGTGGCTTTTGTTGCTCTGACACTTCATTGTGTATGTGGTGTTGGGGTTCAAACCTGCATCCTCACTCATGCCAGGCAAGCTTTATAACCTCTGAGTCACCACTCAGGCCCCCTGAAATGTATGTTGAAATACATTGGTAAACAGTTTTACCAACAAATCATGGTATCCTTTTTACTACATACATCTATTTTCTGAAAACATGATATCGTGATTTATTGTTTTTGCTGACGTTGTGGTTATTTATGCTTGCTCGTTTCTTTATATATATATAAAGAGAGAGAGGGACAGAATGAGAGAGAGAAATGGAGAATTAATTTTATTTGTCCATCATTGCTCTGACACTTTGTTGTATTCATGGTGCTGGGTTTGAATCCACATTCTTGCACATTCCTGGCAACTGCTGTAAACACAGAGCCACTACTCCAGCTTTATGCTTGCTAGTTTTAATTATAGTGTCTGAATATCCAATTATCTTACCTTTCTAGTGCAAGGAAATCTTCTCCATGAAGTTACTTATTATTTAAATTCTTTTGTGTTTGTAAGCGTGCAGTTTGGGCTAGGGGTACAGCTCTGTTGTACAGCACTTGTCTACCATGGGTGAGACCCTGGTTTCATTTTTAACACTGCAAAGAATTATTTATATATATATATATATATATATATATATATATACACATACATACATATATATACACACACACACATATATACACATAATATATGTATATATGTATATGTATACATACTATTATATACATGTACTATTATATTTCGTTGTTTATGCACCTCAAGCCTTAACTTATTGATTTGTAAGTGCTGCTTAGTAGTAAGAGTATTATCATTTTGTTTGCAAATTCCCCCCACAAACTTTGTGAATGTATCATTGGAGTTTCATCAGCCTTGTTGTTTGATGAAATAGTGAACTTAATTTTTAGGTAGTCAAAAATTTTAGTATCTTATTTTTATGCATAGAGAGATGTTCAAGTCACTTGCTTGGGAGTAAGGGACTTGCCACAATTGGGACAATAAGGTGGATTATTAGCATTAAAATAATAATAAAAACAACAAAGATATCTTCACAAAAAAAGGAAGATCTTCAATCTCAGACCAGACTGTAATAATTGTATATAATTGTATTTTATTCTAGTACTTGAAGGATTTTAAAATGTATTTCTTTTACTCTCCTGAAATTTATTTGTCTTTGAGTTCTAGGTTGGAAGGGAATATGCTGTTCCTAAGGTTTAACTCTTTCTTCCAGCAGCAGCATTAATGATCTTTACTCACAGTTGAAAATTCTGCCTCACCAGGGGTTCCAATTATTTCCTCTACAGTGTCACCTTTTCTCCCTACTTTTTTTTTCAGAGCTCTGGCTCCTTTTGCCTTGCACAGAGGGAAGTATGTGACCCTGATCCTGGCAGTGCTTGCTGTCAATTCCTTTTCCTGGAATTTAGGAATCAGTTTGTAGACTGTGCCCAAATTATGTAATGCTGGCAAAGAAAGCTATAGGACTGGAGAAACCATTTTATACGTTGACCTAAAGAGAGAGAAAAAAATAAACTTTTTCTTAGAAATGCCTAAAACGGGGGTTAGAATGGTGGTTCAGAGTTTAAGGCGCAAGGACATGGGTTCAAACTACAGCACCACGTACACAACAAAGTGTTGGAGCAACAAAAGCCACATGAAAAACTAAATAAAATTGATTCTTTTTTAATCTTCTTTCCCTTTCTTGTCGTACCCCTCTCTCTGTAAAAAGAAAAATGAAAAAAAAAAAAAACAAGAAAAAAGAAAAAAAATTGGCTAAGAAAAGAAAAGAAAAAAATTGAGTAAAATGAACTGAGGGATCTTTCACCTCAAAGACAGAAGGTAGGTCAGGGAAAGAGGTTGAGAAGACTCTTGCTGGATTTTTCAGGGTATTTGCCATTTATTGAGAGAGAGTAGCCAGCTAGCATTTTCCCTAGATTGACACAAGATGTTCATTTATTACACATATTATTTGTGCTTTTGCATTGCTAACAATGTAAACTTTTGCAAAATATTTTTTTTGTTAAAATTTCAATTTAAGGCTTAGTATGTAATGTAGCTTAGTGGTCCAGTTTTTGCTTAGCATGCAAAATGCCCTGGGTTCAATGCCCTGGATTCAATCCTCAGTATAGCAACAAGACTTAAACTTTTTATTTATTTACTTATTTTTATTTTGAGATAGGATCTTTCTATGTTGCTTAGGACCTCATTTAGTTGCTGAGGCTGGCCTTGAACTTGCAATCTTCCTCCCTCAGTTTCCTGAGTTACTGAGATTACAGACAAGCACCACCAGGCCTGCCCAAGACAACCTTTCATGGAAAAGTATGTTTCTTGGCTTTTTCTTATTTATTGTGCTATCTGCATATTCATATAGCAGAACCACACTGATTTAAGTAGCAAAATTTAACAGTACTTTTAAGTAGCTAATATCATCATGATTTTTCTGGTCTGTGATTATCATTTTTATATGTGTGAAGGAGTATGTGTATATTGGCTTAATTCAGGAAGAATCAAAATAACATTTCATCTTGTTTGAAAATAAAAAAAAATCTATCCAGTAGGGCTCTTTTTGTGTGGGGGCATTAAAGGGTCTCAGTATTCTTTCTGCCCAGGCTCATCTCAAATTCCTCAGCTTAAGTGATCCTTCTGCCTCAGTTTCCCAAGAAGCTGTCAGTATGGTTTCACACCACTATGCCTCGAGGGATTCTGACATTATTTTAATTCAGTGTGTAAAATAATTAGGTAAGCCTGAGCATTTTTATAATATTTGATTTTTCATGTAAGATAGTAAAATATTACCTATTTTTTTGTATTTTAGTTTTTCGTTATGCAAGAATCCATCCATGTTTCATCAAAAAATCAAGTAAATATTAATTGAATTTCCATAATTGGCTAAGGTAGCTGATATAAAGGTGTGAAAAGAGAGACATAACTTCATCCCACAGGGTTAATGTCTAGAAAGGACAATCACTGTAGGAAATGAGCCTAGAGAGAAAGATAGAAAATAAATTATTCCAGCCTTCGTATCTAAAGTTAAGGAAAGCTTTTAGAAGAGACTGACATGACCAAATTTCTACAAGATATGTTCATGGATATTTATGTGTTAGTAGCAGTTTTACTTTTGGTATCAATTTCGAACAGTTGGTATTGACACAACGGAAAACTACTCTCAACAGAAGATAAGTGTGCCTGTATATAGAGTAATTATAACATTCAAGTTTTTCATTTCTTATTTGCATAGTCTAGAGAGATGATACTGAAAATTTATATAACAAAAATATTGTGTATTTTCTAACAAAGTGATGGACCTCCTTTGATTTTACCTATGACCATGTCTAATTTTTCCCTGTTCGGCTGTGCACCTCTTGTTTTTGACTATGATATTAGTCTGGGTTCACTGAGGACAAATCACATGCTTTGGTTATAGCAAAGTTAGTATGCATTAGGCGCTCATTAGCGACTTGAATTCTAAAATATCACATAGACCTTTTGGAGAAATTTTAGTTTTGCCTGGAGTCATGCAGTTGTCGCAATGACCCCATTGGTCTGCAAAACCAACTCCCATTTCTCAGGGGAGCTCCTCAGAGACACACTAGGAGAAGTACCAACTATAGATTTCTGATCACCTCTGGTATCAGAATTCTAAATTTTGTTTGGGGAGAAATTTTTTCCCTGTTTTTATTTCATTCAATTGAAATAAGCCCCAGACTTGAAATCTAATTCCAGAAGTGAGGTTGTTACTTGTAAGAGGCTTCAAAATGTTGTGCTTGGTATGAGTCACAGTGACTGGTTGAGATATTAGCCCATCAGCACACAGAGCAGTTGTTTTGCATCATGTAGTCTTGCAGAGAGGAATTATTTTCACTGGAGTTACTTATGTAACAGAGTAATTCTTAGACAGATGGGGGCCATAAGGGTCATCATATGGGGAAAACTGCCTGAAAATGAAATGCCTATAAAGGAAAACTGAATATAAAGTGAACAAGAGTTCAGCAACTTTCACAGCCAAGTTTAGAACTGAATAACATAATTTTATTATACAGTTTAGCTTAACTCAATAGAGTTGAATTTCTTCAACTGCACTGAAAGAGTCACAATCGTTGTATCTATTAAATGTGTTTTATGTTATTTTTGGATTTGATGTTCTATTCTTTTAATTAGGATTTTTGCATCTATATTACACATTTGGAACATGTTGTGCTGTCTTTTTGAAGTGTTGGATGATGTTAAAATAATGATGTTGCATAAATTATAAAGTCCAACAACTTTTATTCTGTTCTTAAAACTTCTACTTTATCTTTTTGAATATTAAATAATTTTAATATAGTAGTGTCTACAACAGGCATGTATTTTCAGAGAAATTTGTCCAAAATTTAACATTTTATTACAATGTTAGCATTTTATCTGAGTTCCCTATTCCTTCTTGAATCTAAAAAATGTATATTATTGCATATGTTATACATTCATAGAGATTTTGAAATACCTGAGATTAATAATTGATTATTTAAATTACTTTGGTTGCTCTGATTTAAATTGTAGGATTGTAGAATCATGATAGTAATTTTCCCTATAGTGTTATGTGTAGAATTTTGGAGGAATATTAAAGGATGAGTGTAAGTATTTTTGAAGAATGATATTCAGGGAAAATAATTAAAAAAAAACCATTAACTGCCTCCAACTCAGCTCTTTACCTTATTAGAAAAAAAAACACAAAGCTAAACCTTTGAAATAGTCACATACATGATGGATATATGTCAAATGCAAGACTATGGTTAAGGTATGATTCTGATACTTGGCAATAATTCACTGGAAAATAAGAGAGGTAGATAGAAAAAATGAATATATTTACTTATTTCTTAGCAGCTGCTTCTGCCTATCTATCTCCATTATTTTAAGGCCCAGGTATATTGTGACTGTAGGTGCTAATTTTTCTGTTTTTTTTTTCTCTCCTGACATGTCTCTTTTAATTCTCTCTCTACCATTCCACCAATGTTTTAAGGTTGACTGATAGCATAAATTTATAAAACTTGTATCCTGTGGGTTTTTAGTCAATATGACAAGTGTGTAATGGTTGTTAGCCATCCAAACTGTTAACTTTTCTCTAACAAAGGGAAGAGGAAGCTGGTTGTCTTTCCTGAAACTGACAATTGGCATTGCTTAAAACTCAATATAGTTAGGAGTATAGCCTCCTCATTTCAGGGAACCAAGAATAAAGGCCAGTGATTGCCCAGATCATTGCATAAGGCATGAAATCAGGTCCAGAGGGAAAGAGTGTCAGAGGACATATATGTAGCAGACTCTAAAAAGTGATAAAAATTTGCACATTTTATATTCAAATACATTTTAATTAATAAGTAGGTATTTGATTATTTCCATTTAAAAATATATCAATTCTTGATTTTACCTGAAAATTTATAATGCATCTTTCCCTACCAAAGACAATGCAGGGGCTGGAGCAGTTGCTCAATGGTTTCGGCCCTTGCCTTGCAAGCACAAGGACCCAGGTTCGAACCCCAGCACCACATACACAACCAAGTGTATAAGTAACGAAGACCAGATTAAAAACTAAATAAAATTGATTCTCTCTCACACTCTCTCTCTTACACTGTCCCTCTATCTTTTTTTAAAAAGATAATGCAATTGTAGAGCTTGTGTGTTAAAAGATACAATTTTTGCTTAGTTTAAATAGCTGTATAAATAGGTACATATATAACTCTTCCAGTAAAGTCCCACAAAAATTACTTATTTTCCACTAGTAACTGATACATTACAAGAATAGAAAAAAATGTAATTTCAGTATGCAGCTAAATAAAATAAAATGATATCAAAATGTATCCTAAATAATTAAAAAGGAGTACATATTTATATATGTGTACATATATATCAATATATATCCATACTTGTTCATTAAATATGTGTATATATTATGTTCCATATAACCATACAATTTCTAATTATATAATTTCAACCATAAAAATTATTTTAATTTTTAAATACAGATTCAGTTGTGGATGTCTCTGAGTCAATTTATCCACATTCTCTATGACAGTTTCCTGGAATGTTGACTTCCAGATTGCTGTACCGGATTAGTGGAACTTTATTAATATAAATATTTTTTTAAAAATGAAAACAGGTGTAAACTGCTACTTTTCAGAAAAATCTCTAAAAGCACAGGAAATTTCAGAGACGGGTATATATGGGAATATCTTTTTCTTCACTCCAGTGGCCATGGCTTTAGTTTCTTTGTGTTCTATTAACTCATACATAAATACATTACTTGTACATGCTCTACGTATGTTGCTATTCTTAAAATCTGTCCCTTATACACTTGATATAATGGTTATATAAATTTAAGAAACATTTTTATTAATTTTCTGGCATTTTTCTTCCTTTTACCTAAATTAATACACTAACTGCCATATTATAAATCAACACAGACTATATTTTGTCATGTGCATGGGTAATATTTTGGAACAAATGAATTTTCATTTTGTTTGAACTCTTCTCTCCTGGTCAATTTGAGATATCCTCATGATTTTAAAATGGTTTTCTTATTTCTAAATGCCTTGTCTTATATTTTCACATTTCATACATACAAGGAAGAAACAACTAATCTTTCATTAACTAAATAATGAACACAATCACCATTGACATATAATCAGAAATTTATTACTGTTATCATAAGTATTTACAATTCATAAAGTAAGAATTCTAACATTTGAGATTAGATTTTCTATTTTAAATGTTGGTTAATATGTTAAATACCATGGAAAAGGCTTCTATGTGCATATTTACGTTGATCATTACAAATTCTAAACTAAGTTTAGTTGTAAATTTAAAGCATAATCAGTAATTTTTTATTTTCATCA
>PVKS010013362.1:0-51042 GCA_004027875.1 Aplodontia rufa | reverse complement strand
AATTAAAAAAAAAAATCAAGTCCAGTGATTTCATTTATCCAGCTCCCCTTCCTTAATTCCCAGAAAAAATCCAATTAATTATATTTTGCATTATTTTTCTGTGGATATGATTCCTTATCCAAGTACATTACCTACTTTTTGTAAGACTGCATATATATAAAAGTTCTTGGGACTGGAGTGGTGTCTCAGTGGTTTGAGCACTTGCCTGGCAAGCATGAGGACCCAGGTTCAAACCCCAGCTCCACACACAAAATTAAGTGTCAGAGAAATGAGGGCCAGATGAAAAAAAATTATTCTCTCTTTCTCTCACTCTCCCCTTTTCTCTCTTAAAAAAAAAAAAGTTCTTCACATGCACGAAGAATGGTGTGACATATTAAAGTAATTATCTGTATAAATAACAAAAAACCCTTTTGTTGAAATGTCTGAAGATATTAGAGAAATGTTTTTAATTGTCTGGCTAATTGCTTTCATTAATCATCTTTTCAGGTCCTTCATCAATGGAAAGAAGCCATCCGTTTAGTAGGTATTTCCTGAGTTCCTATTGTGTTCAAGGCACTGTGCTAGGCAAAGTGAAAGGGAAATACAGTGACAAACTAGCAAACAAGATCAACAACATTGGTAGAAACAAACCCTGGTAAGAGAGAAGGTTCTGACTTCCAGAGTTGCCACCTTACTTACAGGTCTGGTTTTCCTTTAAAAAACAACCCCAACAACTACAAGGCATGCAAAGCAAACAAACCGCCCCCCCCAAAAAAAAAACAAAAAAGAAAATAGTCCCATAAGCTTCTGGGGAAGGTGTAATGAATAGGGACTGCACTTAATTCCATATGTTGGAATTACTAGACAAAGACTTTGTATCAACTATTGACCGCAAAACTTGAAAAGATGTTTAGCATCATTAGTGACATGGGTAATGCAAACCCAAACCATTATGAAATACACTCGATATATCTTGGTTGGACACAAGAAAAAGGGCAACAGTAAGTGTTGGTAAGAATGTTGGAGAAGCTGCAGCTCTCATACAGTGCTGATTTAATGTGGTTGCCATATACTCAACAATTCTTTGGTACACATGGTTGTTTATGACAGCATTATGCATAGAGGGCAAAAAACAGAAACAACCCAAATGTCCACCAGTTGATGAGCAGATGTGATATATCCATACAATGAAATATTACTCAGTTATAAAAAGGAATGAAATACTGATGTGCAGTATAACAAGGATGAACTTTGAAAACATTATACTAAGGGAACAAAACCAGATTCAAAAGGCTAAATACACATGATTGCATTAATATGAAATGTGCAGACTAGGCAAATTCATAAGTAAAGAAAAGATATCAGTGGTTGTCAGCATCTGGGTGAAAAGGAATGGGTCCTGACTTCTAATGGGTATAGGGTTTCTTTTTTGGGTGATGAAAATGTTCTGGAATTAGTGGTGATGGTGGCATAACTCTATCATTTACTAATAACCTCTCAATTGTACACTTCCAAAGGATGAGCTTGATGGTTTGTGAGTTATATCTTAATACAAAATAAAAATAAGCTACACACTATAGAGCACACTGAAATCATCTTCATATTAATGTAGGAAACTGGCCTTTAAATATGAAGGTATGAAAAGGAAGAACTATAAAGGAAGAAGAAAAAAAGAACATCCAGTTAGCCTCTTCTAGGTGTCTAGTGTTGTGCTGAGTGCTGATATGGAGAGAATAACTTATAATTCGTGTCAACCCAGAAAGTCAAAAAGGATGAATCATGATAAAAATCAAGAAATGCTATCAAAGATGTCACTGTTACGAAAATGAAAAGACAAACCATAATCTAAAAGACATCTTACAGAGGTTGGAGTGGTGGCCCAGTGGTTACAGAGCTAGCCTGGCATGTGCAAGGACGGGTACTAATATTTGTCTTAATAGGACAAGCCTACAGTCACCTTTATTTTACGGTTAATAAATACAGTAAATTTGAATGATTCTCAGCTCTGTGTGAGCGATTGGAATTGTTCGGTTGCCCAGGAGATTTTCTTTGCAGCCATGGAATTTCACCCCATGCATGCAAAGCTCAACATTTAGTTAAAGATTCCAGGGAACTAAGGCACATCTCTAGATCTCTTGCTGTAGTTTCTTCTTCTCTGACATTCTGCCTGGCAAGTTCCATCTGCCTTCACCTCCCCAAACTCTAATCTCTGTCCCAGCAGCTCAGTGAGATGGTAGTGATCTGCTTGGGTTCCAAAGTGCCTCCAGGAAGAAAGCTGAGACATTCACGGGTCTTGTAACAAACCCCTCTCTTGGAATCACAAAACGGAGCCACATGGTATCTAATGTTTCATCTATCTTGTCCAACTTTCTAGTTGTTTATGGCAGGTGGGCAAGTCTAATAGAAGTTACTTTCAGGTCTGGAAGCCTGCCTTGGCTGTTGTAATGTGTGGAATTTATGATTGGGACTGCAGCGGACGTTTTGTGACATCAGGGAAAAGCCAACAGGAAACCAGTTCAAGCTGCCATTTTTGGGCTGCTCTATCAACCAGCACTAGAGCTACTTACTTAGGCCTCTTGTGTGAAATTAAAACATGCACACACACACACACACACACACACACACATATATATATATGTATGTATATATATATATATATATATATATACACGTGTGTATATATATATATATATTTTTTTTTAAGAGAGAGGGACAGTGAGAGAGAGAAAAAGATAGAATCAGTTTTAAATAGTTTTTTAGGTAGCTTTTGTTGCTCTGAGACTTAATTATGTACGTGGTGCTGGGGTTTGAACTTGTGTACTCACACATGCCAGGCAAGTGCCGTAATGGCTGAGCCACCACTCCAGCCCCTAAAACTCCTATTTTTAAAGCCAGTTTTATTTGGGTGTTATGTTATTTGCAGATATGTTTCCTAACCAATTCATAAATAAAAATCCCATTATTAGGAGAAGGAAATAAACATATCAAGACGCCCAGGCTAGTTACTGCAAATAAGGATTAAATTTAAGTTCAAGGTAAAAAGGTATATATCAGGCTATATAGTTTTCATTGTCCAGTAAAATATTCTTAAGAAACTCTCCTTTATTGGGAGAAAATTCTAAAAACCAATATTATCATGCAGGCCTTTATTCAAGAGTCATAAAAATCAGAAATGCTTAGATGTTGGGAGTAGTTCCAGTAGAACAGCAGTTTCTTACTGCTATGAACATATAATATATGCCTATGACTGTCATCTTTGGGGAAGGGGCCCTTTTACTTCCTTAGTGGGTTTGGCCTGGCAGAATAATTTCCTTAATTTTAATGTGGCTTATAGCATGCACACAGGATAAAAGAGATTTCTCTCTTGTTAAATCTGCTAAACTGAGCAAGCCAAAATGGAATAAAGTTGTTGTTGTTTTCCCTCCGTCTGATAATACCCATGAGGGAACACTTTAGAATCTCACCAAATGGCTGGGCATGGTGGCATGTGCCTGTAATCTCAGGGATTGGGAGACTGAGGCAGGAGAATCATAAGTTTGAGGCCAGCCTCAGCAATTTAGCAAGGCCCAGACCAACTGGATGAGGCCCTGTCTTGAAATTAAAAATAAATAGGAACCCAAGCACCATGTACACAACTAAGTGTCTGAGGAATGAAAGCCAATTGAAAACCTAAATAAACTTGATTGTAAAAAAAAAAAAGAAGAAGAAGAAGAAAAAGAAGAAAAAAATGGGCTGGAGTGGTGGCTCAGCGGTTGTGTAGCTTGCCTGGCATGCGCGAGGACCAGAGTTCAAACTCCAGTCCCACATACACAACTATGTTGGAGCAACAAAAGCCAGACGAAAAACTAAATAAAGTTCTCTCTCTCTCTCTCATTGTCCCTCTTTCTAAAAACAAAAAATTATAAAATAAATAAATAATTAAAAAGGGCTAGGGATATAGTTCAGTGGTTAAGCACCCCTGTATTCAATCCCCAGTACCAAGAGAAAAAAAATCTCACTAAATGTCATAGGTCTCATTAGATTGAAAGAAACCGCACAGTTCTCTTCCTGAAGAGAAAGTACAAGATCTTTGGTTTCCCATGTCTTAACTGCCACCTGGGAGACTCCTTTCTGGGAAGTGCACTGAATGATCCTCAGGTACAGGACAGGAGAATTAAAATTTTGAGTTCTTTAGACTACTAACAGCATAGTTTTCCCTCTCTATTTTTCTTGTCTGTAAAACAGGGTTGATCATGGGTTATCTAACTCATAAAGTTGTGGCACTCAGGCAAGACAAACTATGTAAAAAAGGTTTGATGTAC
Source organism: Aplodontia rufa (assembly GCA_004027875.1). Classification (NCBI taxonomy): domain Eukaryota; kingdom Metazoa; phylum Chordata; class Mammalia; order Rodentia; family Aplodontiidae; genus Aplodontia; species Aplodontia rufa. Next base: position 46,762 of record PVKS010013362.1, on the reverse strand, counting down.
ATTTCGCTGAACGATACCAACCCAAGGCTAGCGGGAGAGCCCAGGGTGTTCACACCACTAGCTTTCTCCATGCAGAGAGAATTGGGACAGCTCCAATAGCGTAGGTTTTTTTTTTTTGGTGTATTATACTTTTACATAGTGAAGGGATTTGTTGTTACACATTCATGCATGCTCATGCTATGACAACATAATTCCTTTCTCTCCCGCCCCTACCCTTTCTCCGGTCTCTTATCTCTACGGATCTTCCCCTGATTACATATACATACATATATACACATACACACATTTGTTTTTGTTTTTGCATTTTCCAGATTTTAATGCCTGCATAGATACTATTCAGCATCTCAGGGGTGCTAAGTATACCATCCAGTATTTATAACTCCCTTTCTCCTTCCCCATCCTTCCCTCTCCCACCACCCCCATAACTGGACTACATTTGACTTTTTCTCACCCTTTCATTCATTTGTTTTACTCTAGATTCCACACATGAGAGCAAACATTCAACTTTTGAGTTTCTGCGTTTGGCTAATTTCATTTAGCACAATTTTCTCCATGATTTCATGTTTTTAAATAGCTGACTAGAACTCCATTGTATATATGTGTGTATATACACACACTTACATACATGTACAGAACGGGAGAGATACGTATGTATATTGTATGTGTATGTATACATGTATTTATGTGTTTATATATGTATATATGTGTCTATGTATATGTACACACACACACACACATATATTTATATATAATCAGTTTCTTGATCTGTTCATTCAGTGATGGGCATCTGGGTTAATTCCATAATTCAGCTATTATGAATTGTGCTGCTATAAGTATTGATATAGCTGTGTCACTATAGTATGCTGATTTTATATCTTCTAGGAAAATACCCAGGAGTGGAATAGCTGGGATTGTATAGTGGTTCCATCCCTAATTTTTTTTGAGAAATCTCCATACTGCTTTCCAGAGGGTTGTACTGGTCTGCATTCCCACCAACAGTGTACAAGAGTTCCTTTCTGCCCACAACCTCTCCAGCATCTATTGTTGTTTGTATTCATCGTCTTTGAAGATGATGTTGTGTTAACATAAACAACCCAATCAATAAGTGGGCAAAAGAATTAAGCAGAAAACTTCTCAACAGAAGAAATACAAAAGGCCAATAAATACATGAAGAAATATTCAACATCTTTAGCAATCGGAGAAATGCAAGTCAAAACTACATTAAGACTTTAGCTCACTCCAAAAGATATATAGATTCTCAAATATAGGTCCCCAAAAATGTCTAAAATTATTTGAAGGAAATAAGAATGAGGATCCAGCCTAAAGCAATGGACATAAAATACTGGGTCAACTAGGGCTTTGAAAAAACTGTCAAAGCAGGAGAAAGACTGGTATCCTTCTAGAAGCTGTCCAGAGGCTTGGAGTAGGAAAGGTCACGAACACAGTTCTCCTATTATTTATTTCAATTTATCTTACAAACCTTATTTTGGTGAGTGTCATCTCCACTTCAAAGCCAAGTAAAATACTTATGGGTAATCAGGGCTCTTTCAGGCATTTCCCAAAATTTTCCAAGTACCCACAAATCATATTAATGTGTCCCAAAAGCATCTACTTAAAAGAGTAAAGAAAGACATAGGATAATTTAGTGAATTAAAGGCCAGAGGCATGTTCTTGAGATGCGCATTCCTCTTTGTATATGCTTGACTTCCCTTTGTTATGAAGAACCACAGATTGTAGTTGAAGTTATTTGCCTGAAGCTCAGATGAAGTATACAGTAGACCAGCAACATTTTGTCACTTACTATAGAATCTGATCCAACTCAACTGTGGAGGTACATGCTATTTAGCTTACAAGGTATTATTTTGACTTGTAAAACTGATGAGCCTCTTTAGCTCTAGGGTGTTATGCTTCTAAATCCTTTGTCAACAAAAAAATGAATTATACTTTCTGTAGAACCTATGACAAATTCTGTGATTGTACGGGTTAGAATAAATCAAGCAATGTACTGGAAAATAAATCATGTTAAATATAATTTAGTTCTCTATTTAAATGACAAATATTAGTGGTTTCCTTGTGGGGATATATTGAAAGTAAAACCTGGTAGCTATTAGTAATCTATTGGTCAATTTAAATTTCCTCTGAAGAGTTTTATTATTGCATTATTTCATGCAAAATTTTAAACTGACAGCCATAAATCGCCTTCTATCATATTAAGCATTCCGGCTGCGATGAATGTGGCAGTTGCCCTCTGGGTTGGTAAAACATGTTCAGGTGTTGCCAGGTCCTGTCAGGTGTTTTATTAGTAAATGTGTCTCAATCTGCTTTTTACTTGGTGGTTTTTGTTTTTGTTTTTGTTTTTTTGTGCTGGGAATTGAACTCAGGGGTGCTCTACCACTGAGATATACCCTAACCCTTTTTATTTTGAGACAGGGCCTCAGTAAGTGGCCCAGACTGACCTTGATTTATAATCCTTCCCCGCCAGGTTTCTGAGTAAAGAGAGAAAATTTTGTTAAATCAGTCTTCTTATTTTCCATCTTTTTCATTTAATTAGTAAAACAGTATTGGTAACTTTTTTTTTTTAAGAGAGAGAGGGTTGGAGTGGTGGCTTGGCTCTCTCTCTTTTTTTTTAAAGAGAGAGAGAAAGAATCAATTTTATTTAGTTTTTCATGTGGCTTTCGTTGCTCCAGCACTTGTTGTGCATGTGGTGCTGGGGTTCGAATCTGTGTCCTTGCACATGGTGAGCAGGTGCCATAACCGCTGAACCACCGCTCCAGCACCAGCATTGGTAACTTTTCATAAAAAGAGTCATATACCTTTCCTTTTTATGTCTTTGAATGTAGTGTAGAGGTACAGCACTTGTCTGGCATGCGTGAGTGAAGTCTTGGTGGGTTCAATCCCCAGCACTAAAAAAAAAAAATAATTAATAAATAAAAATAAAAAGATAAAAATAATTAAAAATAAACAAATAAGTAGTTCCTTCTAAATACCTGAATGGCATCTTCAAACACAAAGTAGAAAATGGGATTCAAGCTTCTTTTAATCTTGAGACTTACAGAAAATCCTCAGTTAAGAGCAAAACACCCTGGCAGAGGACAGGTATTGCAAAAGTAACCTTCTAATTTACATACATTCGCCCTGAAAAGCCATTACAATTAGAATAGAATATTGCCTATATTTTTGGCAAGCATGTCCAACTGAAGTTTGGGGTTTTCTTGAGCCTTCTTGTTATATTTAGAGAATTTTCTCCCCCAACCAACTCATGTAGTGATGGTCTGAGAACCCATTCTTCTTCCCGCAGCTCTGGTATCATCCTTCCCTTTCCTGGGGACTCAGAATTGCCTGTGGTTGAAAATCCCGCACTGCCGAAAGCTGGCAGCCTTCTCCAGCAGATCATCCGCCTGATGTGCCTCCCACAGGTGCATTTTCTCATTCTTTTTTTCAAAATCTCAAATCAAAGAAAATGGAATGCAAAGTAAAATCAAGACGATTGGGATAGCAGCCTCCAGGCTGGAGCTACTTTCGTGGTAGAAGTGCTTCTCAGCGTCTGACTTCAGTCTTTGCAGGTTTGTGTTGGGCAGAGGGCCTTATCCTCCTGGACGTTAAAAATGTGGAGGGGGAAAAAAAAGTAGAGGATGGATCTGTCAGAAGTTTAGGAGATCAAAAGTAAATATTGAGAGACGACCAAATTTCCAAAAGATCACTTTTATTCTTCTTTTGCTACTTAATAAGTAGGGTTTTCGCTAGATCTTGGAAGCTTCAGTGGTAGCAGGGTTTTCCCTGCTAGAGCCATCTCCACTGGTGGATTTGGGGGATTTTGTCCTCCTGTGGTTGCCACAGATGCTGCACTTTAAGGACACACTTTATTTGCTGCCAAAGTCCCAGCCAGGATGCCAGAAATGAATCATGAGAACATCTACTTTGGAGTGAATCTAATGGATAAGAGGATGTACCACAATGGTGACCATCATCTGTTTGGAAACTCAAGAGTAGTAGTGGACCTGCGGTCCTTGTCCCCAAGCTCTAGGAGTTGCACGTGGAACACCCTGAACACAGCCCCATCCATCCTTCAGCGGGAGTCTGGGTTCTAGATGGTGACTCCAAACTGTTATCACAAAATTTGACTTTTGTTATGTCTTCTCCTTTTCTAATTAGAGTTTTCCCATTTGAACACAGTAGTCTCACATTTCCGTTTGGTTTTTAACTAAGCCTTCAATAGAAAAAATTTAATAAGAAACTTGATGATGGGGGAGGTGATTGTCAGTTACAACGCAGAAAATCACTTGACATAGTAACACAAGATACCTTCATTTCAGAGTCCCAGGCACAGAAACAGTATTGCTGGGCCTGTTTCCTTATTTACAAATTAGTTGACATGAACTATGTAATTTTGAGGTTTTCCTCCAATTGTAATATGTTCTGATTTCAAGAATCAGTACATTGTAGAAATTTATTATTAGAATTTTAAGGTATCCTACTTGCTTAAATCAAAGATCCCTTTTCCATCTCCATTCTCCCTGATGTCTCATGGATTAGAAAATGGCACTTTATTAATTTAGCAAACATTTGTTAAATGTTTACTGTGTACTATGAACTCTTTATTTTTGTTTTTTTGTTTTTTTTAAGAAAGAGGGACACACAGAGAGAGAAAGAGTCAAACAATTTTTTATTTTGTTTTTCATGTGGCTTTTGTTGCTCCAAGATTTCGTTGTGTAGGTGGTGCTGGGGTTTGAACTCTCATACTTGCATATGCTGGGCAAGCGCTGTAACTGCCGAGCCACCACTCCAGCCCTACCACGCAGTCTTATAGGGTCTGAAAGTACAAAGACCCTCGATAAGAGATGGTGGTGGATTCGTTTGCAGTTGCCTTTCTCCTTTCTTCTCTCACCTCCTGTGGGAGTAAATTTATTATTATTATTATTATTATTATTATTATTATTATTCTGTAGTGCTGGGAATTGAACCAGGACCTTCATGTCAGACAGGTGCTCAACCACTGATTTATATCCCAACCCTTTTTAATTTTTATTTTGAGACAGGGTCTTTCTTCGTTGCCCAGGCTGGCCTCCACTTTGTGATCTTTCTGCTTTAACCTCCTAAGTAACTGGAATTATGGGTATGCACCACCATGCCAGGCTTAGCAAATCAGTGTTTTTTATCCATCTCTCTCTCCATCAATTATCCATCTCTTTTGATGGCTTCTCTTCTTTTTGCATTTTTAGTAAGTTCAGTGAAAGGTGTCAGAATAAAAATAGAATTGTTTGTATTAAACTCCAACAAATAAATGAAGCCAGCATGTTATGAAGGAGAGAATCTCATGCACATCAGCCCAACAGCAAGAACTATCACAAGAGACTCTGCCAGAACCAAAACCTTAAGCAAAAACCATGAAACCTTACACAGAAAATACTTCTTCAGGGACATTTGTCCAATCACTGTTCAACCTTGGACTGACACTACCCTTGTTGTTGATCCTTATAGCAGAGGATTATTGTTTCAAAAATAATAATTATATAATTATCTTCATTTTGCCTTTAAATTTTTTAAAAAATTTCCCTGGTGCTAGAGTGGTTGCTCAGTGGTTAGAGTGCTTTCTTGGAATGTGCTAGGACCCAAGTTCAAACCCAAGCACCACATACACAACTAAGTGTTAGAGAAAAAAAAGGCCAGATGAAATAAATAAATAAAAATTAATAAATTAATTCTCCCTTTATATCTCTCCCCACTCTCCTCTTCTTAAAAAAGAAAAAATCCCTGGCCTCAACCTCCTTGAGTTTTTTTTCCAGTGCTGGGAATGGAACCTAGGGCCTTAGCATGCTTGGCAAGGACTTTTCCACTGGGTTACATCTCCAGCCCTCTTCTGCCTCCTTGAATATCTGAATACTTTACTGTGGTGCTCATATTCTCCTTTGCAATGTTCATTTCTAAATAAATTTATCTTTGGAGACTCTCCCTCTGTTTTTTTAATTAGATGTATATAGAGATACAATTGAGGGGAAAACATTATCAAATCATCAATAACAAATGTATATATACTTAGTTATCCAGGGGTAATGCCAAATCAAGGCTGTCCAGCTTGGGTTTCCCCTGTTGCTATTTCCCCCAGAAGAACTCTTGCATGAAATTCTCCCTCTGTTTTTAAATTTAGGTTGACAGTTCAAAGGATTAGTCATCCCTTTGTCCTTATTTCTCTGCACTCTCCTTTAAGAGAGTTCTCCTAATGGCTACAAATTATGTCTTTTCAAAAATGCTCATGCCCTTGATGACTGACCCTTTGTCCTTAAGCCATTCTTGTCACACCCACATGCCAGGTCAGTAAGGCAAGACATAGACACTGTTGTTCTATTTCTATACCCAGAAGATTCCTCTCTTCTAATCTCGCTTTCGGTGGGCATTTCATCTCATTCCAAATTCTTAGATTTGTCCTCACTGTCGGATCTTCCCTCGTCTCCACACCACTTGCTGAACTCGATTTCTGTATTCATTTCCTAGGGCTTCAAACCAGGAAACCTAGAACAATCTGAATTCATTCTTTAACAGTTCTGGAGGACAGAAATCCGAAACCAAGGTATCTGTGGGGTCTGGCTTCCTTTGAAGCCTCAGGGGAAGAAGCCCTCCTTGCTACTGTCAGCTGTTGGTGGCTGCTGGCAAGCCTTGGGGTTCTGTGGCTTGTGGATGCCTCAGTGCAGTCTCTGTCTGTCCTCGCATGGACTCTCCCTGTCTCTCCTTTTCTTACAAGGATACTAATCATGAGATTCAGGGCCCACCTCATCCAATATGATACTGTCCTAACTTTATTACATCTACCAAGACCCTATTTCCAAATAAGGTCACAAGTGCAGGTTCTGGATGAACATGAACTCTGGGGACATATTACATAACCCAGCGTAGTTTTCGTCATGTGACACTTGGCAAGATGATACTTGTCTCAGAATCACACTCTGGCCTTCCACTTCTTATCATCTCAGGCAAGATAATCCAATCAAGCTCTATTCCCCGGGAATAAGATTCAACATCAACACAGCTTCCAGGTCTCCAAAAGATTCTCTCTGGCACCCAAACTTCTGGTATTTTGTACTAAGGGAATACATTCATTCATTCATTCATTCATTCATTTATGCTGGCTATCAAACCCAGGGCCTCATGCCTGCTAGGCAGGTGTTCTACCACTGGATTATATCCCCAACCCAGGGAATAATCTTTCATAAGATAAAATCTATAAGCATGAATAGCATTGCAATTTTTTTTTGTTTCTTCTTTAGAGAGAGAGGGACAGTGAAAGAGAGAGAGAGAGAGAAAGAGAGAGCGAGAGAGAGAAAGAGAGAATCAATTTTTTTAGATTTTCATTTGACTTTTGTTGATCCAACACTTCATTGTGTACATGGTTCTGGGGTTTGAACCTGTGTCCCTGTGCATGCGAAGCAAGTACTGAACCCACTGAGTTCCACCCCAGCACTGCAGTTTTATCTATTTTACCAAAGTCTGGAAAGAAAACTTGGAAAGGATTGATAATTGTGGGTATATTATTTGGGTAGAATATTATGCTACCATTACAAGAAAAATTATGAAAACTATAGCATATGATTAATAATTATAATAGTAAGTTGAAAGATTATAAATTCATTTTCACCATGCTATTAGACAAATATGAAATAAAATATACAAAAATAGAAAGCACAAGTAATTTCTCTAATGCAATTGCTATAGTGTTGCTACAATAAAAACGTAACTAAAAAGAAAAATTAGGTGTATAGTATATGTCAGTGAATTTATGTTTTCATTGTTGCGTTGGATTTTTCTTGTTGAATATTTTACCTCCCATTGGAAATCAACATTTTGCAAACTGGACACACCATCACGCCTCAGTCATGTGATTGAGAAGTTCCTGGGGAATTTGCGAAGGGCTTTTGGGCTCTGGCACAGCAGTCTTCACTGTAGGAACAAAATAGGGATAATGCGAACCTAAAGACATCTCTGACCTTCAGAGCACATGCATGGGACAGCAGGGTGGACTGGGCAGAGATCTGACCCAAAAAGGTCAGATCTGACCCAAAAAGGTCTTACAGTATTAGGGAGGCAGTTGTCTCACCATGCAGGACAGTTTCAAAAGTCACTTTGTGTGGCACCAGTGGATGCAAAGGCAGCTGAACCTGGGGTGGCTGGTAGACTAATTGGTCTCTCCAGTGCTCTCTATACTCATTGTTTAAAAGTTGGATCCCTGAGCTAAGACTTTGGACTCCTTGGGAAATGTACAAGCACTTGAAGAGAGACATGACTTTCTGCTAATATGACCTGGTCAGTGAGGAAGTATTTCATTAGAGAAAGAGAGGTGGAAGCAATCAAGCCCCAGGTTGGTGAAGCAAGTCACACAGGTTATGATTCTGCTATGTATCTTTTGCTTTTATTTTTATTGCAATAATTTTTACATGGTCTTCATTCCTTTTCTTCTTGTGCTTAGATTGTTATAATGCCAATAATCCTCTAGTCACTAGACTAAAAACTCCACGAGGCAGGCACAAGATCATTTATGCAATAGTGGGTGCATGAGGTGGTCAGTTCTTTGTGTCAACGTGGCTAGACCAGAGCACCAAGTTAATCAAACAAACACTAATATAAATATGCTGTGAAAGTGTTTTGTAGATTTAGTTAGCATCTACAATTCAATCAACTGTAAGTAAAAGAGATTATTCTCAATAATCTGGGTGGGTCTGTTCTAAATAGATGAAAGCCTTAAGAATGGATCTGAAGTTTTCGCAGAAGAAATTCTTCCAAACTGCAGTTTCAGCTCCTGCTTATACATATCTTATTTGTGTGTATACATTTATATCTGTTTCTGTTCTTCTGGTGGAACCCTCCAATAAACCTTTGCTGAATGAATCAAAGAAATGCAAAATTCAACAAGAAATCCTTTAATAGCTAGGCACTGACATAGTTTTCCTAGTTTTAGTGTATTCTTCCACTGAAAGGTCAACCTTCCTTTAGTGAATTTAATTATTTTATTCATTTTCTAAGGCAAATACTTTAACCCCATTGCTTAGATTTCTAGGAAGTCATAATATGAACTCATCTTATCACATAGTAGGATCTAGTGTTAAAACATGGTCTATGGTATCAAAAACACCTGAGTTGAATCCAGCCTTCACTATTTACTATGTGTTTATGCCTATTTGCTATGTGTGTTGGGTACACTCTGCTATATTTTTAGTATCTACTTCCTCTTCTGTAAAACACACATTCCAGTACTAAGCAAAAAGAACTAGACAGAGTAAATAAGACAATATGTCTCAAGTTCTTGACTGAGTTCCTGAAAGGCACTAAGTACTAAACTAACGAAACGCTCTGTGTTATTATCTCCATTCTGATCACATTGATCTTCTCTCAGGTGCAGCGATTCATTCCTGACTCCACATCCTCTCCTTTCTATCCCTTCTTCTATTTTTTCTACTTTCTTCCATTCAAATTCAAGCCATTTTAAAAGGTAGACCCCAAACTGCATCTACCATGGCAGGCTTCATTGACCCAACTACTTCCCTGTGGACAACATGCATCCATGCTGAAAAGGACTTCCAGGGAGGTGCAATAGCTGTGCCTTTCCATATTCTTCCCCGTTAGGTATAACTAAAACCTCTTGATATTACAGGTAAAACAAACATAAGATGCTGATATTAGAAAGAAAAAAGCAAAGCTTCTGAGGATATTGGCACATAAAGAATTTGTCTCATGTATTCCAGACTTGGAGCTGAAGAAGCAGGCCAAACTCTGAAGTGCCAAACACACACACACACACACACACACTCATGCACACAGGCCCAGCAAATACCATAGCCGAAAGACTCTTTATCCAAAGGACCAAAGATGTAGAAACTTGGCAAGACAGAACACTTTTAGACAATAACACCTATACTATAGCCAAATACTACAGAAAACACCGTGGTTTCACTTCTGCACAAGCCAGCAAAGGCTAAGGCATAGATTTCCACACCAGTGAGGCTGTAATGAGGAGTCCAACACCCCAACAGTCACAGAAGGGCAAGAAGGGAGCCTGGGATCCCACTTTTCTTCCTTTTCCTGTAGTGACTTCAGGGGAGATATAAAAGAGGCTGGGTATAATAGTGGATGACTGTAAACCCAGTAGCTGGGGGAGCAGAGGCAGGAGGATTGCAAGTTCAAAGCCAATGTCAGCAACTTAGTGAGACTGTCTCAAAAGAAAAGAAATACAAAAAAAGGCTGGGAATGTGACTCAGTGGTTAAGTACCTCTGGGTTCAATCATTGGTTAACAAACAAATTAAAATTAAAGATAAAATTTTAAAAATGGGTCAAGACTTTAACCACACTGCCCAGCAGTAATGAGGCTACTCTAATTGCAATGAACACATGGAAATAAAAATAAAAAATACAACATCATTTACAATTGTCCCCCAACCCCCACCAAATGACATTTACTCCTACTGAGGAGTAAATCTACCAAAACATGTATAGAAACATCCCATGTTCATGGGTTAGATGATCAACATCATAGATATGTCAGTCCCATACCAACATACAGGTGTAACATGATTCCTGTTAAACTTCCAGCAAGATATTTTTGTAGACATAGACAAAGAAGCAGAATATCTTAAACCATTTTGGAAAATAATGTAGTAGGAGTAATAAGTTCACTAAGTTTCATGTCTTATGACATAACTATGGTAACCAAAATGGTGTAATATCAGAGAAGGCATAAATACATAGATCAAGGGAATAGAGTAGAGAACCTAGAATTATACCCAAAAAGTATGCCCAAAATTTGCAGATTTTCAAAAAATGGTGTTGAAGCAAGTAGACATATTTAGGCAAAAAAAAAAAAATCTTGACATGTCTCATATCTTATCTTAAAAAGTAACTTATAGGGGCTGGAGTGGTGGCTCAGTGGTTGTGCCACTTGCCTTGGATGCGTGAAGACCCAGGTTCGAATCCCAGCACCACATATACAACTGTTGGAGCAATGAAAATCAGATAAAAAACTGAATAAAATTGATCCTCTCTTTCTCTCTCTTTCACTGTCCCTCTCTCTCTCTTAAAAAAAAAAGAAAGAAAAGTAACCCATAGGTTGGAGGTGATAGCATGCTCCCATAATCCTGGTGACTCCGGAGGCTGAGGCAGGAGGTTCACAAATTCAAGGTCATCCTCAGCAACTTAGGTCTTAAGAAACTCAGTGAGAGCCTGTCTCAAAATAAAAAATAAAAAAGGCTGGGGATGTGACTCAGTGGTTAAGCACCTCTGGGTTCAATCCCCAGTACCAAAAACAAAAAACAAAATATAACAAAAAGTAACTCATCAGACTTAAATGAAAAATGTAAAATTATGAGATTTTCATGAAAAAAAACATAGGAGAAAATCTTCAGTAGCTAAGAGTTATCAAAGTCTTAGATTTGACACCAAAAGTGTGTTATCAATGAAACAAATAAGCTGATAAATTAGATTTCATCAAGATTTAAAATTTTATTTCATTAAAGACCCTGGTGAAAGAATAAAAAATAAGGTACAGATTGAGGGAAAATAAATATTTGCAAAATATATATCTGAACAAAGCACTAATAGAATATGGAAAGAACTCTCAAAAATCCAAAGTGAAAAAGCAAACAGTCCATTTAGAACATTAGCATAATACAGGAGGAAAATTTTTACCAAAGAAATAAGAACATGAAAAGATATTCATCCTTGGCCATCAGGGACATGCAAATTAAAACCACAATGAATGGTTGGGTGGAAGGAGAGATGAATAGGTACAACACAGAGAATTTTTATATTGAAGACTTTCCTTTTAGTGCTAGGGATTAAACCCAAGAGTGTTTAACTACTGAGCTACATTCCCCAGCCTTTTTTTTTTTTTTTAAAGAGAGAAGGACAGTGAGAATCAATTTTTATTGAGTTTTTCACATGGCCTTCATTGCTCCGACACTTAGTTGTGTATGTGGGTGCTGGGGCTTGAACTCATGTACTTGCACATGCCGTACAAGTGCTGTAACCGCTGAGCCACCGCTCCAGCCCTCCCCAGGCCTTTTTATTTTTTATCTTGAGACACGGTCCCTACAAGTTGCTTTGGGCCTTGCTAAGTTGCTGAGGCTGGCCTTGAACTTGTGATTCTCCTGCCTCAGCTTCCTGAGTTGCTGGGGTTACAGGTGTATGCCACCATGCCTGGCTGAAGACTTTTTTTTTTAAAGAGCAGTTTTAGTTTCATAGAAAAAGCGAGAGAAAGGTAGAGATATCTGTATACTCCCTGTCTCCACACATGGGTCGCCTCCCCATTATCAACATCCCCCACAAAGAGGAGTTACAGGGCAGTGAATCTACTCTGTGTAATACCATAATGGTAGATGCATGTTGTTGTATATTTGTCTCAACTCATAGAACATACAAGAGTGAGCCCTAAAGTAAACTATAGACTTTGGGTGACAATGATGTGTCAGTGTGGATTCATCAATTACCACAAATGTCCCATTCTGGGGCTGGACGTTCACTATGGTGGAGACTGCATATACAAGGGCAGGGAGCATGATGAAAATCTATGCACCTCATTCTCAATTTTGCTGTGAAACTAAAATTGTCCTTTTAAAAATTTATTTAAATGCATAAGACATTAATATAAAACTATTAAAATGACTAAAATAAGAAGTGGTGACAACACCAAGAGGTGGTGAGGATAGGGAAAAATTGGATCACTCATGTATTGTCGGTAGGAACGTGAAATGGTACTACTCTGGAAAAGAGTTTGGCAGATTCTTAAAAACTAAAATAGCAACCACCACACAACCCCAAATCCTAGCCATTTATCACAGAGGAATGAAAAGTATGCTTCCCCCAAAATACTTGTACATGAACACTTACACAACTTTATTTGTAATAGTCCAAAGTTGGAAACAACCCAGATGTCCTTCTGAGGATGAATGGTTAAACAAACTGATACATCCCCATCATGGATTGCTTCTCGCAAGTAAAGAAAGGGACGATTCATACACACACCAACCTAGATGAACCTCCAGAGAACTGTGCCGTGTAAAAAAGCCAGTCACGAGATGTTACATACTATGGCTCCACTGAAATGATGGATTGATGGAAATGGAAAATAGACTAGTGGTTGCAGAGGTTACAGAGGGGTAGTATCGGGAGAAAAATGGGTATGTCTACAAAACGGCAAGTTGCAGAACCCTCATGCTTGTGGAAGCAATGGAAGTGCTGTCTTTTAACTGTACTGGTTTTGTTATTGCGCAGTGCAACAGTTTGGTAAGATGCCTCCATTGGGAGAAAACTGGCTACAGGGTCCTTAGGTGCAGCGGCACATTAGTCAGGTTCAATGGCTCACCTGCAACCCCAGCTACTCAGGAGGCAGAGGCACGAGGGTCACAAGTTCAAGGTCAGCCTGGGCAACTTAACAAGACCCTGTCTCAAAATAAAATGAAAAGGAAATATATAGCTAATGTTTTCACATTTTCTTATATATTTATACATTTCATAGTCAAATGTTTGGAAAATATCAATACCTACCAGGGTTTCTCAACCTCAGTACTAATAAAATGTTGCCTTGAACTATTCCTTGTTGGGGGTTGGATGGGGGTGCTGCCCTGTGTATTTTAGGATGTTCTGCAACAACCCTGGCCTCTTCCCATTAAATGCCAATATTAATCCTCAGTTATAAAAACTAAATATGTCTCCAAACATTACTAAATGTCCTATGAGGCAAGGGGTAGGGTGGGGGTGAGCAAAACTGTCCCCAGTTAAAGACCCCTGGTCTAAATGCAGGAATTATATTTTGGTGTAACTTTATATCAAGTACATTATTTAATGTGAATATTTTAGCCATTCATTAAAACTTTAATAACTTACTTCTAAATTTCCATTAAAATAAAACCAAATTGAAAGATTTCCAAATTAAAAAAAAAAAGAAAAAGAAAAGTACTGGGGCTATCTTTCAGTGATAGAACAACCCTGAGTTCCATCCCCAGTACTGGAATAAAAAAATTATAAAGTTCTTCTTACAATTGCATGTGATTCTATAATTACTTCAAAATTAAAAATTTAATTAAAACAAGTATCATGTGATAGCCTAGTCTGTATTACCCATTGTTTTTTCCAAATGAGATTGTCTTGTCTTACCTAACAGATTTGAAACTACTCCAAAGTAGGAGCTATCTCTAAACTTATCTCTGGCATGGTTTTTGGAACAAAGTAGGCATTCAGATAGCATTTACAAATGAATATTGTTGAATGAATGCTCCTCTGTACCTAGGAAAGAGAAATATAGCTTAGCATATGGCTTGAACTCATTTCTGGAGCCAGATGTAGGGAATCTGCCCCGTGTCTATGCTGTTTCTCTCAAGGATAAAATATAGCAACACAGAATGGTCACAATAACCATGCCCGACAAATTTCCTTCCAGCACTCTCCTACCCCATGGGAATGTTGACAGAAGAGGAAATGAGATAGAGTAAATATCTTGATAACATTTTTCCTGCTAGGAGAAGCAGAGGAGGAGCTTGTCACATAAAATAACACAGTGGGAAAGTTTATGTAAACTCAGTTTTCTAACTCGATGCAAAGTGCAAGGGTAGAGACTTCTGTGTTACCTCTCACTGTACTGTTTCTGTAGCTTCCTGATACAGTGACCACAGACCCTGTATGCTTCCCTAGTCTGGGAAGAGACACTTAAAGGGGCGAGCTGAGCTGGATGGGAACCAGATGTCTTTAGGACATAATGAAGCTCTTTCTTTCGATTCATGTTCCTAAAGCTGGGTGTAAGGAAACCAGGTTTTTGTTTCCTTTTGCTCTTGTATTTCTTTTCATCTCTTGTTGCCTAGCGTTTAGTTTTCTATGTATATTTGTGTTAAATCTTAACATTTGTCTTAATACTGATAAGAGTAGAAACATTAATTGACCTGCTAAAATATGTTATAGCCAATGGCAAACCCAACAGAAGCTTAACTACTTTGTGACTAGCTCTTTAGAAGGCTAGCTTAGGGTATGATTACCTGGATATTTATAGGTCTGATATTAATTGGTCTTTCATTAAGTGACATATATTGTAGAGGATTAACAAGGCGAATAAAACATAATTTTTTTTCTTTGAAGAGCTCACAGGCCGAAAGAAGATAGACATATAAAAGCAATTACTCCACCATAATAGAAGCTGTAACAGGGGTGTGTTCACAGTGTTGTGGAAACAGAGACTAACTCAACCTGTGTGTGGTGGCTAGTTTCTCAGAGTCATTAATTCTGTGGTTTTCAAAAGACTCTGGGTTTATTTTGTGGTTCCAAAATTGTCAATTTAACTGTGAGAAATTGCCATGACCAAGTTACTTAACCTCTTTGGATTTTACTCTCCCCAACTGTAAAGTGGAATAAATAATAATGTAATTATCTCTCACTTATTTTTAAAAAACTGCTCATGGATCTGAATGTTGTGTCATTCATCTCATTGCATGCTGTTCTATTACTTTCAAATATTTATGTGACCTTTTTCTATATCATAATAATTATAACCTGCAATTTATTTGATTCCCCATGTGCTGTAGAAGAGAATTTCATGTTTCCCAATTAGTCATGCAGCTTTTGCTGACACCATGTAATTCTCCAGAACACACACACCTACATACATATTTGATAAGAAACAAACTGGCATGGTAACAGGTAAAATCCAGACAGGAAATGGATACCCTGAATTTGAAGAGTGTTTGTAAAAGGGACTATTGACAAAGATACAGAAGCAAGCAGGGAACCACAAGAGACTGACCAGCACCTCAGGTGAGAAATAACTCCTGGACCTGGAGGACAAGTTGAGGAAGCAGCTATTAGAATTCAAAGAGAGCTGCTTGACAGGGGCCGTGACTTTGGGAGGCCCCTACCAACTCACTAGAAAGAGATCCGGGGGAAGGACACCCTGATCTCACTGTTTTCCTGGTCATCTTCAGGTTTAAACCCAACAGAAAGTCAAAGAGCAAGGGAATTCATTAAGGCCATGCAGAGAGGTCAGCTTCCCAGGCCCGATAGCAGGATTGGAGCTGGTAGAGAGCAGTTCTGAAGGGGCAAATAAAAGAAAGTCAATAAGAAGCCTGGTTATTTTGATGGGGGAAATTCTATTGCAAAAACAAATCAACGAAGCAAAACAAATTCAGGATTTGGCTGACAGCTTATCACTTACTGGTCCCTGAGACTGAATTTAAATCTACCAAAAAAAAAAAAAGCTGAAAAGTATCCAGGAAGAACGTTGTCTTTAATGCCTTTGATGTTCGTTTCAGATGTGGCCACCAGAGACAGCTCACAGACAACATCTACTCCACAATGTAGAACCAGGAGGCAGAGGAAAATGAACAAAGAGGATTTCCCTGAAGGGCAGAGCTGCGGGCTGAGGAAAGAAACCCCAGTGCCTGAGCAGAGGAGCCTCATTCTTACTGTTCAGTAGGATGTAATATGGGCTGTTGGTGGGAGTTTTATTGTAGTTATTCTCTTCCTCGCCCCATCCTTGTATACTGAGTAAACTTAGAGCAGGTATCTATTACACTTAAATTGGCAAGGACATGTGGACAGAAGATCTGGCCTTTGAACTGTGTGTGGTAAGTAGATGAGAGTTTAGGGTTGCATTCTTTGGGAGAAGGAAGGAATAAGTTCTATAGGAAATGAATATATGAAAATAAGGAAAGGCTTGAGGATTGTGGATCCGGGAGGGGACATATGGATGGTCTACACACAAGTCTTTCCTTAGCCTTTCTCTACTCAAGAGACTGAAAAGCTAAAACACACCTTTCCAGATTCCCTTGCAGTTGTAGATAATGCAGTTGTGGATATTAACTTGTGTAAAGAAGTCTCTAAGGAAAGGTTGCTTTCCTCCTTTCTTCCTATAATATAAATATAATGCCCCAAATTGGGGCAGCCATCTCCTGGCCATGAAAATGAATTCTGCATATAAAGATAATCAAGTAAAAAGAGATGAAACTTGCTTTTCTGATTATTATTTAGTAAGATTTTTTAGCCCATGTAATCATGATTTATATAGATTTTTGTCATATAATGACTGTTTGGTTGGCAACTTTTATCATAACTGCACTTTAAAACTTATGCCATTTCTTGAATAATGATTCCTTTTGTTGCTTTTGTTGTTTTTGTGACTTTGTCACCCCAAAATACACTAAGCAGATATGACATAAGAAGTGACATTTTGACATTACAGTTCCAGGCAAAGACACTCAGATAAATCCTGACCAAAAAGTTGTTGGAGAATAAGATATAGATCAAATATGAATTGTACTCCATGTCAAAAAGGTTAAACTCATTCAAATATATAAAGTAGTTAGAGCAGTAGCCACCACATATTAATAAAAGCAGGACCGGCTCTATGGGTATGCAACCTGTGGGGTCACATAGGGCACAGTGTGGAGATGGATTTAATTTTCTAGTGTGCCATCTCAAACCTCTCCACAATTTTACCTTTGAATTTGTATTTTTTAGTTTTTAATTAAATATTTTAGAAATGTTTTATTAGGGAATTTGACTGAGTCCCATTTGAAGTCTAGGTCCTTTCAGACAAAAACTAGTCTGTTTATTTTTTGAAGTGCTGGGAATTGTGCCCAGGACCTCCGTATGTTAGGCGCGTACTCTAACCCCTGAGTTACATCTCCAGTCCAGGATTTGTATTTTGAATAAATTGCAATAGAACAGTAGAGCAAGCATGTGAGCGAAGATATGTGTAATGTGTGTGTCCTGTGTTTCTTGTTTCCTTGTTTGCTCAACTCTGTGAGCACAGAGTTCTGATAGACCCACTATGTGGAGGAGTTACATAAGACTCAAAACAAGAACAAGATAAACATGTTATGTCTACAACTGAGCAAATGATGGTACTGACAAGGGACCCTGCTTTCTGTTTTAACCAAAGTTTGAATACAGAAAGAAGGCAATGACATTCTAAGAAATAAGAACAACTGGAACAGTGGTTCAGAGCTATCTGAACTTGTCTCTCTCAAACTTCAATCCCTAAGATCCCCCAAGTAAAGTTCTTTTTACTTTATTTTATTTATTTTGGTACGTGGATTGAACCCAGGGGAATTAACCACTGAGCCAGATCTCCCAACCCTTTTTATTTTTTATTTTGAGACAGGTCTCTTCATTGCTTAGGGCCTAAGTTGCTGAGGATGGCCTTGAACTTACAATCCTCCTGTCTCAGGCCCCTTGGGCTGCTGGGATTACAGATGTGTGCCACTGCAACTGGCTCCTTTCTACTTTCAACAGAAAAGAAAAAAAAGATGAAAAAATGAAGAAATCATGTCATATCTTTTTTTTTAAATTCGTGTACACTTAAATTGAAAATTATGACATAGAAGGAAAGAGAAAGGTAAAAACCCATAGTTCTTTTTCCTTCATTAATAAGGCAGAAGTAGAGAATATTGATGGAATATGCATATATCAAGAAGCAAAACAAAAACAGTTCGGTTACTTTCGTGCATTATTTCCACTGTTTTGGTAAGAACAAAACATTTATGCATGCATGAGCTATAAAATACACGTAAATCAGTGAATACACTGATTTTACATAAGATCAGTGAGTCCACATACAACCTAAATATTCATTTATTTGCATTTAAAATTGGCATTGGACAAAATAATAATGAATGGCAAATGTCAGGCACGGTGGATCACACCCACAGTCCCAGCACTCAGGAGGCTGAGGCAGGAGCATCACTTGAGCCCAGGAGTTCAAGTCCAGGCTAGATAATATAATGAGACAGTCACTCAAAACAAAACTAACATACAAACAAGATGATAAGATTCATGTTAATAATTAATACTTTTCAGTCTTATTTACTCAGAGTGATATTTAACAGAAAATTAAAAACACAGGACAAATTGAGAGAGACCAGAATAAAGTAACAAAGCTTTATATTTTAGTATCTTTTTTTTTAAAAGAGAGACGGACAGTGATAGAGAGAGAGAGAGAGAGAGAGAATCAATGTTTATTGAGTTTTTCACATGGATTTCGTTGCTCTGACACACTTAGTTGTATACATGAGTGCTGGGGTTGAACCCGTGTACTTGTGCATGCCAGGCAAGCGCCATAACCATCGAGCCATGGCTCCAGTCCCTATATTTTAGTATCTTTAATAGCACGTTTTTCTTTTCTTTGAACAAGGAGTTCTGAGTTTTGAACTGGACTCTATAAATTATGTAGTTGGCATTGAACATGATATGCATTTGCATATAGCATATAAATGAGTTATAATAATACAAATTAGATATGTAATTAATAATAATGCCCCAATAAACAGTCCTTTATTGAGAAGAGAAAAAAATACAACTTTGCTAAAGAACCTATTCTAGCTCCATAGCATATTTAAAGATCAAGATTCTGTAATACCTGTAGAAAAAAATTCGTTCAATTTAATGTTGGTGCAAGGAAAAGCAGAGGCAAGAGCCATAATTGGAGATACTGTGGGACCTGAGAGGAACTTGGCTCTCTGAGCCTTGCCCAAGAACCTCCTGTTCAGTCCCTCTGTGCTTTCCTGTCTGAACAACAGGAGTATGAATATCAACTTGGATGTGGCTTTAGAGAAGGAGCAGATTAAGGGATGTTGCTCTATATTAGTGTAATGTTTTAGTTGACCTTAGGAAGGGGAGCAAGGAAGTATCAGGCACCCAGACCTACTGGTAGGATAAAGAAGGCCAGACTCCATGCACAGAGACTATGACTCAAGTAAATTTAAGGCATTAATTCATAGCCCATGGAATTTAAGCCTACCAAACTTGTTATGGAATTACATTGTCAAAGAAGCCCTGAGCATGTGTCTCAACAGTCTTGATGGCTCAATCTCATTAAGTCCCTAGAATTCACACCAATAGAAAGTGATCTCAGAGACATTGCCACCGTACAAAGAGCCCTAATCTCTACTGTGATTCTAGGTATCAAAGGAGATCTTCAGAAAGCAGATCCAGTGATCATGGAAATCCGTAGGCAAAGGAAGTTGCTCCCCCACCCAAAGGACAGAAACAAAAGCAGCTGGCATGCAGACCAAGGACTGCCAAAGTGTGGAGTCCTTGCTATTTCTGTCCTGCAGGAGAGGATATATGCTATGGTCAGGGTCTATGTGTTCTCTTTTCCTAAATGGGAGTTGCTATTGAAGCTGTTCTGTCTCTCTCCACTGTTTTATGCAGAGTTGGTTGACTTGGTTAAACATGAAAATCTACAGTTGGAGAGAGACTGGCGGAACTTGGGCTAGGGACTAGTTGAAGCACAGAGAAGGTACTTGGATTCACTTCCTCTGGGGAGATTGCCAGGAACCAGCTTATTGATCTCCATTGCCACCATCACAGAGGACTTCTGAGATCCTACTGATGACCTGGTCACAGATGCTGCCTTCTGAGCCCCCAAAGCTGCAATTGAGACTGTTTTTAGCAGAGATAGTAAAATGATAGTAAGAAGGACCAGGGGCCCCATTCAACCACACCTAGAAGCTGGCCAGTAGAAAGCCAATAACAGATATGCTCAGGGCCTTCATATGCAAATGACCATGAGGCTCACCTGTAGGAGCAACTCCTTTGTTCCAGTGAGGGAAAAATTAAGAAGTGGGGGTGAACACAGATGGGAACTTGGAAAGAATTGCTACCTGTTTTGCATAGATTTTAACCAATGACTTTGGTGCTTAGTTTCAATGCCTGTTTTGCATAGATTTCAACCAATAATGTAGATGCATTTCTCAATGCCTGCTTTGCATGAATGTTAATTATGCTCAACCCCAAATCAATACAACCCCTGGCCTAACATCCAGTAGACGGTGTCCTGCTTCCAGGTACCCCTTCGCCTTGCAGAGTCTCTGCTCTCCTGAAATAAATTCTACTCCTTTTTACTCCTCCTTCTGTGGTTGTCCATGGATTTTATTCTTCAAATTCGTGAGACAAGAACCCAGAAGATTGGCACCGAATTCCCAGGGTGAATTTCCATCACAACAAGAGCTGCAACACCAGCTTTTAGGTGGGGAGTTGCTAACACTATTTTGGCTGCAGAAGCCTGCAGCCAGCCCTAATTCCCAGTTTTAGGTGGGAATCACTGCAAACACTAGAAGTGGGCTATTTTGGCTGCTGGAATCTGTAGTGGCCTAGACTCCATTTGCCAGTGGGAGCAGAGAATCGGGCCTCATCTCAAAACCCCACATCACAATCACCAGCTGTGCTGCTTTTTTAAGAATCATTTTTTCCCCTTTTTTGAGTTCTTATTGACCTGAAGACATACTGTACCCCGAGCTTAACTGAGGAAAAGTTTGCCCCTCCTTGCCTGGGCGTGGAAGCAGCACCACACACATTCTCCTCCTGTCTCACAGTGCCACAGAACCACTTATAAAAGAGTTTCTTTGGTGTCTGCCTGCAGCAACTCTCTCCATAGGGCTCAAGCCCAAGTCTTGGGGTGGCCAAGGTGAACATCTCCGAGACTCTGCCATGTTCCCTCACATCTCTTTCCCTCCAGGACATGGGCACCCTGCCTCTTTTCTTTGTCAACCACCCAAACAGAGTAAACCCTCCTGGCAGGCCTGCACTACCAGTTCAACAGACAAGCCTGGTCCTGTCTAAACCTCAGTTGCAAATCATTGCAGAAAATAGTCTGATGTGAACATTCCTGTAGCCTATTTAAGAAACCTCTATGATCTCAGACTGAGCAGAAAATCAAAAGTTCTTGAAACTGACTTACCATTTGATTTTTAGGGTAATCCATTGGAATTGGACAGAGGCAGTAGAGGAAAATTGTTTATTAATGAGAAATGGATTTTATGTGTAACAGAAAAAAACAGATTTTTCTTAACCTCTATTGAGGCTGGGTGTTGAGAACAGTAGGTGACAAGTATCCCATATTCTAAAGAGAGCTGCTAAATCATCTCTGTAGGACTTGCTAAGATGTGATCCCAAACTAGATCTGCTATGTCTTCTAGCTTTAGGGAAGAATTGAGCATGAAGATTTTTGGAAATCTGGTGAGCACCGAGCTCTCTGGCATGGTCCCTACCCTTCCAATGGGAGAGGAAGGGGGTGCTGCCCTCTTTCCTCTTAAGCCAAGTGTAGGGGTCAGGGGGTCTGTAAACCCTGAGGAAGCAATGGCCCTGGAGTGGAAGCTGGTGAGAGCTCACTGAAGATTTTGACTCATGACTCCTGCTTACAAACTTACTTTCTTTCTTTTCTTTTTTTTTCTTTTGTACCAGGGATTGAACCCAGTGGTGCTTAACCACTAAGCCACATCCTCAGCCCTTTATATTTTTAATTTTGGGACAGAGTCTCACTCAGTTACTCAGGGCCTTGATAAGTTGCTAAGGATGGCATTGAACTTGTGATCCTCCTGCCTCAGCCTCCTGAGTCGCTTGGATTACAGGCATCTGTCACCACACCTGGCCCTCTGTATACACTTCTAAGGTGTGAAACAGGGCAGACAGGGTGTGTAGTGGAGGCTATGCTGGCTGAACTTTCCTTGATGGGGGTGGGTGATCTATCCTAAGGACTGGAGTGGACAGTGTGACCACTCTTGCCAGAGAGCCTGTGTGGGCATCCCACAGAAGCAAGCTCTGGGATGGTGGGAGTAAGCACCTGTCAGAGGAGCAAAGGCCACATCAAAGCACATATAGTAATGGACGTAACTTAGAGCAGAGTTCCCAAATAATCCTGCAAAAAGAAAGTCAGCTTCAATGCACCTGCCATGAAGGGGTCTATAACAATAGCACCTCTTGGGTCAGACCTATTTGCCCTTAATTCCTCCACCCACCCTGGAGGAGTCCAGGGTGTACAGTGAGTGGGAAAAGCAAGGTGGAGACGCTGAACCAGGAGCTGTGAAGATGTAGAGTCGATGATTCCCCTTCCCCACTGCAGGGCTGTGGATGGTGGCAGGGGAAGTGGGGGAGATCAAAGTCTTCGTTTTTATCACACTGGACTCATTAATACTGTGCCTGAAAATAAAGCCTTTTAATACCTGAAAAGGACTGGAAATCTATGGGATTTGCTGAAGCTATCATCCAGGGGCAGAGAAGGGAGATCTGACAAAAGATATCTAAAGATCAAAGTGGATGAAAAATGAAGGTGCTTCCTGCCTGCATCCCACAGAGCCCAGCTCATTCAACAAACCTGTTATATCTGGGATCCTGGGGAGAAAGTGGAAGGAAAGGTAGTTAACATGTATGGATTTCAAGTGAATGCCACACTGGAGAAAATTCCAATTGATGTTTACAATGCTACACTATTTTTACCATTAAAATGACACCATTAGACCAGAAGGCATCAAATGTGGGTTGTTCTTGAGGTTTCCATCAAATATAATCAAACTTTTTTTCCAGAACAGGAGATGTAGCTCAGTGGTTGGGCTCTTAAGGCCCTGGGTTCAATCCTTAGCACTACAAAAAACAAACAAACAAAAATTTGTTAGCCCACCTTGGTGAATCATTTCTTTGGGAGAAAAGCAACTAATGATTTGCCTTTTGTATTTAACATTCTATCATAACTATTTTCCATCTTATTTCATATTGTTTGGAGTTCAGTGTTTAATGACTTGATAATCATACCCTATAAAAAGATAGATTGCTAACACTTTTTCCTCACTTATTAATAAAGTTTGTAGAAGGAACTTTGAAAAGTATTTTAAAGCTTGTCTTAGTTATATTCCAAGAACCAGTTGAAGTTATTAAGGTCTCATGATAATTTCATTTTCAATTTGTGATCATTTGAGGTACAATTGATTTTTATTAATTGCAACTGAAAGTAATTATTTGCTGTATTAACTTCAGTGCTGTACTGGTTAGAAAAAATACTTTTAGCAAGGTGTGGTAGCACATGCCTATAATCCTATTGACTTGGGAGGCTGAGGCAGAAGAATTGCATGAAAGTTCGAGGCCACTCTCAGGAACTTAGTGAAGCCCTAAGCAACTTAGCCAGATCCTGTCTCAAACTAAAAAATAAAAAGGTTGCTCAGTGGTTAAATGCCCAGGGCTAAATCCCTGGTACGAACAAACACCTCAAGTACTGAATAATGAATTAATATTAGATGAATCATATGATCAGAATGAAGCATGTTCCAAAATACTTTGCTTATAAATATAGTTTTATAGAACAAAGCAGGTTTCAATTTTTAGAGAAGAAGAAAGGTGGTAGCAGAAATAATAAATGAAGCCTGATCTTATTCAATGATGTATAAATATCAAATAATATTGAAGCAGAAGGCTGGAGTTTAAGGACTTGTTTTCGGTTCTGTTATTTTTAGTAGGTACAGGATAACATGGAGAAAGGTATCATGATTCTAAAATTTAATTTGAATTTTTGGCAACATGTCTTTCAGCAAAGAAACCATGGCCTTGCTTCTCAGTTGCCTTTGGCAATAACCCCACAGTGACTGATCTTCATGACCTCATCCTGGAATTTGGCTTGAGTGACCAGTTTTAATCAACCTGAACACAATGCCTCTTTGTCTATGGGAAAACAAATGGCGACAGATTGGCTCTTTCTGCTATAACCATAGCTCATCTGACTAGTTTTGCCCATGAAAGTCTTAGAAAAGTATGGAGTACAATTTGAGGAGTTAGTTGTGTGTGAAAATCTTAATGAACTCAGTCACCTTGTAATTTAACGGCCAAGAAGCAGCTGTCTGAACAGATTAGCCATTAAATCTCAGATGCACGGTTGTTTGACCTTAATTTGCATATTTTAAAAATCGAATTCTGTAGAGGGCTTTCAGAGTGGAGGAAGGAGCTTGAGCACGGCCTTGGTCAGAAGGCTCCAGAGCAGGAGCCGAGCCAGTCACCAGCACAGAAACAAAGGGTGCACTGCTTTCCGTTGTATTTTAACAGTTTAATTAAATTAAAACTGCTTTACATGATTAGCATTAGCTCACAGGTCATTTTTGTTGTCTGGGAAGCTAAATCGATATTCACCTATAAACTCTGGGGAGGCCTGTGGTAGGCCATTAAAAGAATCGTTTGTGTTGTTCTTTATAAATATTTTTGAATATAGATTTGATGGTGGTGCTGGGATTCAGAAAAGAGCAAATGAAATGACAATGACACTAAAACAGTTGCCAAAGGAAATGCTAGGAAGCAGGGGGAAGAAAGGCAGGTACAAAGTTGGCCAAGATGACTAATGGACTTGGCGTAGTAATGGAATCCTACTGTGAGTACACACCATGCTTTCCAGGCTCCCTTGCCACTAGGAGAGGCAATGTTCTAGCCAATGAGATATTTGCAGAAATGACATGTGCAGCCTCTGGGTTGTGTCATTACAGGGAATGCAAATACTGTCACCTACCCCTCTCATCAGCTGCAATCTGTTTGTAGTGGAAGTGAGCTATCCTGGCTCACTCAGATGAGGACAAAGCCCTAGAGACAGTTGAGTGACTACATGGAAGGAGCCTGAATCCCTCCCACCATGGACTTAAGTCCAGAGGTTTACAAGACAGAATTCAAGCTCCTGTTTGATTTAAGTCACAGTTAAATTACTTTGGGTCTTAATAGCACAATCCAAATCTCAATTAACATAGCGTATAATGACAATTGTGAGGGGTAGGTAGAGTCCCAAAAGCGTTCAAATCCAAACCTTACAAAACAAAAATAAGCCAAAATATATACCTTGGGGTGGATGAATTTATTAGCATTTGTGGCCTCCAATATTCAGTCCGTTTTCAAAAGCTTGGTCTCAAGCTGCCACATTCCTCATTCTCATTCCTCTCTGTTCAAGCACCCCTCTCACATAGCCCAGAAAAAGTGACCCTGCCTGTCCTTTACCAGGCCTAGACCTGGGGTGGAGGCAGCAGGAGGACCTAGTCCATGTTCTTTATTATTGGGTGGCTGATGAATTGCAAAAACAGGAAGCCATACGTTTATGAGGTGTCAAAACAAAAGCAAGGTAAGGATGGAATGGAGAAAAATGCCTTTGGAAGGGGTGGACATGGGGCCGTTCCTTATCGTTTTGCATCATTTTGTAGGTCATGTGTTGCACAATTCTCAGGAAATATGCTTTTTTTTTTTTTGAGACAGGGACAGCAAGAGAGAGAGAGAGAATCAGTTTTACTTAGTTTTTCATGTGGCTTCTGTTGCTCTTACACTTCGCTGTGTACGTGGTGCTGGGGTTTGAATCCTCATCCTCACACTTGCCAGGCAAGTGCGGTGACCTCTGAGCCCCCTGCTCCAGCCCTGGAAATCCATCTTTGTATATGTTAACTCTCCCAGTCATCGTTAGTTGGGAGTCAAAAGTCCCTTTTCCTAATTTATACGCAGTCTTGGAATGGGCCAGCGTTAGTGTTATGCATGTGTAAAACTCTGGCTGGAGCTGAAAACCAAGAGTGGGAGACATCCTGGGAATAAATGGCAGAGGGGGAATGGAGTGAGAGAGATTTCCAATATCATACTCCCACCCTTAAAAAAAAAAAAAGCTTTTATTGTGTCAAATATATTTTAAGAGTAGATACCCAGTATTTCAGATATTTCCCAAAGTTGAGGGCAGAAAGAAGGGGAAATGATGATGCTATGCAATTCATTACTCATGTTGGTAAATGCTGTCTAAAGTTCTATGCCAGAGGTTATAAGCTGGCTGCTCAGGTCAAATTTGATCTTGCAGTCATGTTTTGCTTTGCTGATGTAGTAGCATTTTATAAATGGACATTAGTTGCTAATGTCTGAAAAGAAGAAATTTTACAATATAATTGAGATTGAAGCTTCATTTTTGAAAACTAGAAAATATATAATACTGTGCTCACTACGTTCCCTGTACAAACAGGGAACCTTCTTATCTGTTGTTTTGCTTTCTGAGTTTTCGGTTACCCACATTCAACCGAGCTCTGGAAATACTCAAAATTCTAAAAGTTAATCATAAATGATTTTTTAATAATAAAATGCACAATATTCTTAGTAGCGTGATATAATCTTGCATGGTCCTTTTCCATCCTGCCTAGGATGTGAATCATCCCTGTGTCCAACGTATCCATACTGTATGGACCACCTGCCTGTTAGTCACATAGTAGCCTCCTTAGTCTTGAGATCAGTGGTCACCGTATGGCAGTCCTTGTGCTCAAGCAACCTTTATTTCACTTAATAATGGCCCCAAAATGCAAGAGTAGTGTTGCTGACAATTTGGATTTCTTAGAGTAGCCATGAAGTACTTCCTTTAAGTGAAATGGTTAAAGTACCACAAGATATTTTTTGTAGAGAGAGAAAGAGAGAGAGATAGAGCGCAAGCCAGCAAGGGAGAGACAGCATTCACATAATTTTTAATTATAGTATGCAATTATTCTATTTTATTATTAATTTTATTGTTAATCTTTTATTTGCCTAATTTATAATTTAAATTTTATCACAGGAATGTATGTATAATATAGGAAAAAGCAGTGTATAGGGCCTGGAGTGGTGGCTCAGTGGTTTCTGTGCTTGCCTGGCAAGCACGAGGACCCAGGTTCAAACCCCAGCACCACGTACACAACTAAGCGTTGGAGCAACTAAGGCCATGTGAAAAACTAAATAAAGTTCTTTCTCTCTTTCTCTGTCTCTCTCACTGTCCCTGTCTCTTTATTAAAAAAAGAAAAAGAAAAAAGAAAAAGCAGTGTATATAAGATTTGGCACTAACCTTGGTTTCAGGCATCCACTGGGGGGGTCTTTAAACATATCCCCACCCCACCCCTTGGATAAGGGGAAATATTGTAGTCAGTGATTATGAATAAAGTCAGCACAGTTTAAATGGTGCCTATACTCTTTAGTATACCACCATTCCAAATTCCCACCTGGCCTGCCGCCTTTCTGTTACCTGCCTAGCTTCCGTAGGGATTTGAGTCTGCTACTCTAGCTAGATTTGGAGCAGGGACTATTTTCCCTCAGAAGGACCTAGTATATTGCTGGTAAAGTATGAATGGCATAAGTATTTATTAAAGCATGAATGAGTGAATCAAGGAACCATTTTTGCCTAAGTTTTGTCGAAGTCTGACATCCATGATCATCCTGAGGCTAGAATAATTATGGGCCAATGGTTTCATCATCTTGCCTGTACCTCAGCTTCCAGCCTGGGGATGGGCAAACTGTCCAAGCCCGATATCATGACTCCATCTCTAGGAATGCAGCTTTTGTAGTTTTCCTGATGAATTTGCTAAACCTGGTCATGCTCTTTATTTTTATTAAAATATTTATTTTTCCATTGCCTATAGTCTGGTATTTAATGCTCAACTGAAATGATTTCTGGGCCCAGAATTTTCTGCTTACATTTTTTTTTTTTTTTGGTAAAGCTGCTTTAGATGCTTTGTTCAAGAAAAGATGACTTTTTCCTGGTGACCTGATTTCTCTTATCAGCTTTTTCAACAATTTTGTGATTTCAGTTATTTCCTTAGGAAACCGTGTTTGATTCCAAATGAAACACTTAAGTGTTTTATCTGCAAGTAACACACAAACTGTCCCAAATGCGTGGACTTTATTTATGAGTCATTTAAAAGAAAGGACTATTAAAGCAAAAAGGAGAGAGCGTGCAAAATACATCGAGCAAGAAAGAAGCAGTTGTGACTGTTTTGTGACCTCGGCAAAAAGAATAGGGTGGGGGCCTTAAGGGAATAATCTAATCTTGAATTGCACAGGCATGGTGGTCTAAAGTCAAATGTGAAGCTTGTCTAAATTAAAAGAAAACCATCCAACCCATTTTTTGGGGGCTAGACCTCTGTAATTCTGCTTTAATATTTTCCTGCCATTTTGCTTTGCTCGAATGTGATTCTGCTCCTTTTTGTGCAAGATGGAACAGGCAAGACATTTCCTTAGGGTTCCGCAGTTTGCCTGGTGCTTCCTAAATAAGCCAGAAAGGAATTTAAAGCTCTCTCAGAAGGATGCAGTATATTAAAGAAAGAGTACTAAAATTTTAGTTGCCTCATTACCAAGATCTTTCATGTCCCTAGGTGCTATAACACTGTTTTAAGGTAACTAATAACTGCTGTCCCAAGATAATTCCTGAAGCAAGAAGCATTTCCTGCTCTCACCCTGAGTGTGTGTTTTCTGAGCCACTTTCCAAAGCCCAGTACTTAAGGGAGAGAAACGCAACCTCTCCAGTTCTCCATTCTGGAACATTTATTAAGTGTGCTTGATAAACGTGTGTGACCTGCTACCTGGCCAAACAAGAGGCAGAGGATAGTGGCTGGAAGCAGCACTTTAACAACCTTGGAGATAAGTGGTACAGGGAACAAAGAGAATTCAATTCATATGATGAAATGGCTGCTGACTGAATAGCCAGTTGGAGAAGATAAAATTTATACACTTCATCCATTTAGTTCATTTCCTCCATTATTCATAAAGCACTTATTAAATTATATTCAGAAAAATGTAACATGAAAAAATCAAAAGACTAGGAAAAACAGTAAAAGCACTCAATCTTTGTAAATTATATTTATTAGAAAATAAAAAAGTTAAAGAACACCTATGAGTCCATAAGAAAGAATAAACACTGATAGAATATTAAGTGAAGATTATGAACAGGCAAATTTTATAGAAGAGACACCCTAATTTCAGTAGATATGCTCATCCTCACTGGAAGTCAGGGGAAAATGCTCACTTAAGTAATGAGATACATTTCACACATCAGGTTAGCAGAACTAAAAAGGAGTGAGGATTGAGAGAAACGGTTGCCATTATTTTGGGAAAAGAAATCTGGTTGATGTGTTACAATCACACATATTCTCTTTGGGCATGTGGTTCCGTTTAGAACCCACAGGTACTCAGCAGCTGTCTGGGAGAGGCATGTGACCACACAGAGTCTCTGTCTGCTTGCTACATGATGGAAGAGGAAAGGCAGCTGTAGAGGAAGGACTTAATTGTGATAAGCCAGTTGATCAGAAGATGGCAGGGATTCTTGTCCTAAAGAGACATTTTGCCTGGAAGCCAATTTAGGGGCAGTTTTTCTGGGAGATGAGTGATGACAGACTGGTGGGGGCCTTCTCAGGTGGAGGTTTGTTGTCAAATGACATATATGTGATCCTAATTGTCTAGTCTACAGACGCTTTAAAGTTCTGCAAATCTCAAGGACAAAGGTCATTATTTCCTTGGGCTCTTCTTGTCACCACTGAGTGATTGCCCACATGCAGTTTCTGACATATTACACAATGAACAGGTTAGAGCGGGTAGCCCTGAGGCCCTCTTGCTGATCACCAAACTCAATGTAATGAAAGAAAACATACTTCACTTGATTATTGTGAAAGATAAGGGTCAGCTCAGTGCCTGGCTTCAGGGACACAGAGCAAGACTATGCTGGGGAGATTTTATGTGCAGGGGAAACTTGGCAGGGTTTTGCTCAGGGAGTGGAGGGATAAGAATTAGGTTCTACAGATCAGATTTAGAGTTTGAGAAGGATGTTCTAGCTGCAGCACAGGCAGAGTGGTGGATATGCACCGGGCTGGAGGCAAGGAGGTGATGTTACTGGCTATAAAGAGAAGTCCAGGGGCTGGAGCGGTGGCTAAGTGGTTATGGTGCTTGCCTGGTGTGCACAGGACATGGGTTCAAAACCCAGCACCTTGTACACAACAAAGTGTCTGAGCAATGAAAGCCACATGAAAAACTAAATAAAATTGATTCTCTCTTCTTTCTCTCACTGACCTGCTCTAGCTCTGAAAGAAGAAGGAGTAGGAGGAGGAGGAAGAGCAGAAGTAGGAGGAGGAGGAGGAGGAGGAGAGTCCAGATCCAAGGATATGAGGGTATGACATTGGGGCACAGGCCTGAGAGGAGAGGCTACTCTTAAGACACTCGATAGGACATTTAAGTGAATACTCAAGATTGGGATGGTATGGTGCCAATGTCTTGGGAGATGGGTATGATTCCAAATGTCTTAAAACAGACTGGAGAAGTCCAGGAAATAAGGCTACCCTAAATTATTTTTTTTTAAGGGAGAAGGACAGTGAGAGAGAGAGAGAGAGACAGAAAGACTCAATTTTTAGTTTTTCACATGGCTTTCATTGCTCTGACACTTAGTTGTGTACGTGGGTGCTGGGGTTTGAACCCGTGTACTTGTGCATGCTGGGCAAGCACTGTAACTGCCAAATCACTGCTCAAGCCCCCCTACATTAATTTTTGAAATAGATAAAATTCATGTTAAGCTCTTCTTCTTGCCTTTTTGTTCATTAAGTATCAAAGCCCTCATGTTCTCCTGGAGTTCCCAGAACTCTCTGCCACAGGGCCCCAGCAAACCAGGCTCCCACCAGCAGGGTTGCAGTCTTAGAAAGTTTCACCCTTCCCTGGCAGTAAGTTGTGAGCCTCTGGAGGGCAGAGATTGTCCCGTCATCACTGTTTGGTCTCAGCCACCAGCCTGTATCTGTCATTCAGTAGCTGCTAAATAAGTATTTGCTTACTCTGTACTTTCATCTACTTGTGAAGATAGTTAACTAGATTGCCCCAATGTATACAGCATGTGGCTTTCCTGGACTCAGTTGTTAACCCAAAGGAATGTATTAGGGATGGAGAAGCTTCTGGGAGATGAAGAGCTTTTAGAAAATTATCTTCTTCTAAGCCTGTCAAATCATACAGTGCATGCAATCATCTAGCCAAACTGTATTAATTTGATTTAGCAAAAAAAAAAAAAAAAAAAAAAAGAAAATCCTGAGTGCCATGTTTGGTTTGGTTATGAGAATCTGATGAAGTAAATAAAAATCTACATAAAATGTTTAGAAGAATATAAAGTAAATCAAACATTCAAGTTCTGTGACAATCCCATTCCTGCCCTACCAAAGGGAAAAAAAAAAAGGTGTGGAGCACAGAACATACATGCACTGGAGGGGTTTGATTTAATTATATTCATTAATGGTACCCAAACATGTAAAGTTTACATGCTAAGAGTTCTTTGGGGTTGGAGGGGTGGCTCAGTGGTAGAGTACTTGCTTGGCATGTGCGCAAGAACCTGAGTTTGTTACCCAGCACCACATACACAACTAAGTGGGGGAAAATAAACAGATGAAACAATAAAATTGACACTGACTGTCTCTCACACTCATTCGCTCATGGGCGTGCACATGTGCTCTTAGCCCAGTCCACAATCTCAGTGCTTCTTACTGTAGCTGTTCTGGACTTTCCACAACATAAGTTTGCCCATTTCATTTTATTTTTTAAAGTGAGAGAGGGACAGTGAGAGAGAGAGAGAGAATCAATTTTATTTAGTTTTCACGTGGCTGTTGTTGCCCTGAGACTTCATTGTGTACGTGTTGCTGGCATTTGAACTCATGTCCTTTTGTATGCCAGGCAAGCACTGCAACTTCTAAGCCACCGCTGCAGCCCCTGCCCATTTCATTTTGCTGATTGGCTCTTTTCCTCAACATTTGCATGTTCCCAGGTCCACCAGGGTCAGCAGTTGGCCTCTTTTGCATATGGCAATGTGTGCGTGTGTGTATGTTTGTGCGTGTGCACGCGCGCATGTGTGTGTTGGTCATAAGGGACTCTTTCAAGAACTAGGCTACTGGAGGGCAAAGGCCTGTCTTCTCTTTTTTTTAAAAAAAAGAGAGAAGGACAGTGAGAAAGAAGAGAGACAAAGACAGAGAGAATCAATTTTTATTGAGTTTTTCACATGGCTTTTGTTGCTCCGACACTTAGTTGTGTATGTGGGTGCTGGGGTTTGAACCCGTATACTTGCACATACCAGGCAATCGCAGTAACCTCAGAGCCACCGCTCCAGCCCCAGGCCTGTCCTCTTTACTGTGTCCTCTACAAGGCTCTGTATTTATTGCAGAGGGGGAGCTCAGTAAATGTTCATTGATTTCAGTTAGAATAAAACATGGGAAATGGAAAGACTCTCAGGGTCCTTTGATTGGGTTAGAGAGAAGCTGTGTCTGGAGGTGGAAAGCAGATTCTGAGAATAGCAAATTTATTACCAGTCCCCAGAGAGGCCAGGCTCTTGCCTGCAGGGCATTCTACTCTTACAGCCCTCATTTATGTCTGTGCTCAGGAACAAGAGAGTCTTCCATGGTCAATAACTATAATGACCTAAGAAGGGCAGCAAATTATTTAATATTTATATGTCAGGTAATATGTCAAATGCTTTGTATATTTTAATTTTCCTTTTTATAACAAACTAGAAAGGAATTATTCTTGTTTGATCATTGAGGTAAGATCAGAGACTTAACAGACTTGCCCAAGGTCACTGGACTAGTAAGTGATAGAGTCCTCTGGTCTCTAACATCTGAGCTTGAGTCACCCAGAGTCACTGCATATGTCCTTCCTCCTACCCCACTCCCATCTAAGGATCAGTGTGACAGACACTTCCTCACTTCCATACTGAAAATGTAAGGTAACGTAAGTGAGCCAGTGAATTGTGGTAAGTACTCTGATAAAGGTTAGTGGAAATGGCTACAGAAAACCAAGGGAGAGATACTACATCAGATGAGGCTCCGAAGAAGGCCTATCTTCTCCAAGAATGGGAACTATGAATGTAGTTTTAAAAATAGTTGGGGTGTTACAGACAAAAAAGGGAGAAGACTCTTGTTTGGGGAGCTGACCTGCTAAAGCACTTGGGTTTAATCCTTATTTATCTCTGCAGTGGCTGGGTGGTCATAGTTACTTAACCTCTGAGCTTCAACTTACTCATCTTAAAACGAGTAATAATTTGTATTATTCAGGGCTCTGAGGAAAAACAGGTAGATAATGGGGAAAGCCTCAAGCTTGTTGCATCTTGTGAAGGTGTTGGTCAACAATAGTTGGTGGTGGAGGGTGGCTGTGGGGTGGTGGTTCTCATCACAATTGGGTAGAAGCCCCTGGAATAGATGAGACTGGGGAGGGGGTGATCACTGAGTAAACTGAGGCAAGAAGAATGCAAAAGACTGAACCCGGCAAGAGCTGTGGGGGAGGAGAAAGGGGAATATTTGGGAGAGATTTTGAAAGTTGCAGATGAAGCAGAATCTGGTGGTTGTTTGGGCAGATTTGGATAGATCATGAATGAAAGTAGGGTGGAGTGGCGGAGGGGGTTCCTTCAGATTTCTGGCTCAGGTGCCATGGCTGGAGTGGGGAGGAGGGAAGAAGAACAGATGTTCGCACATCTGCTGGTTAGAGTCTGCAAACCGTCCTGGGCTCCTGTGGAGTAAGGAGAGACTACAACTCGGCCACTTGGAGTTGACATAATGACTATCGGAAGGGGCTCAGTCTGACCACAGTGCTGCATATCTTTAATCCTAACCTCATGCACCCCTTAATATTTGTGGCCTTGTTGAATGCTGTAACAGTAATCCCAAAATTATTTAGGGTGACATTGTTTCTTTAGTTTTTAAACATATTTGATCTCAGGAAGATTTTGAATTTAGAATAGAAACAAACCCATTGGATCCAATAATTTTTGTTTTAAGGAGCCTGTGTATATTTGGCATATTAAGTATTTGAAATATTAAGTAAATTGAACCTATTAGAGAGAGGTTCAATTAGAGGTTTGTTACAACAAACAAGCAGCCTGTTCTCAAAGTAGATTTACAATTGAAGAGTTAATTTCAGCTTGTGACTATAAATTTAAAAATATTAAAATATCTTAACTAGACCCGGTTTAAAAAAATAAAAAGGACTGGGGATGTAGCTCAGTGGTAAAGCACTCTGGGTTTTAAATCCCCAGTACAAATAATAATAATAATAATAATAATAATAATATAATATAATAATAATAATAATAATAAAGATGTGTTAGTTTAGAGAGTAGGGTAGCATGTGTAAGTGAACTAAAAGCTCAAGAAAAACTTGAAGTTTTCATTTTAACTTTAACATATAACTTATTTTTTTTTTAAAAAAAACCAAAGCTGAATAATTTCACAGAAGTCACCCAAAGGCACAAAAAATCAAATCGATATGATGTATGCCCAAATTTACAAGACTGCTGTTTCCAAAGTAATATATACATGTATATTTTAATAATGTATTCTCAAATAAACATATATTACATGTTGTATATAACAATGTATTCTCAGCGTTCACGTTATATGTGTGTATTCCACTTTCCTTACATAGAAGCGACCGTAGGCAAGTGCTGCACCTAAGGGTTGGAAAGGCTGTCTGAAAGCTGTTTTCATGGCTTTGATATCCAGTAACCCATGTAGAGAACACAGGGATTTGCTCCTTGAAGCCTAATTGCCTGCAGAATAAATAAACAAATAAGCAGATGAAGTATTATGTGCGTTAAATAAAGGTAAATATTGACCCTGACAATACATGTTTGCTGGATGCCAGCTGAAGTGAGCTGGCAGCTTCCTTCAGGCAGGGGGCGGCTAACTCAGCAAGCAGGAGCCTGGGTCGCACCAGCGCACCATATGGAGAGAGACCAAAATGTCTGTCGGTAAGGCCCTCCTGCTTGTGTCTTAATCTCTCCCAACCTGCCCCACCTCCACCATCACCCCCAATGTCTTCCACCGAAGGGAGCTCACAAAATTAAAAAATCCAAAAGAGGAGGCTGGATATTGATTGTCTAGCAAAAGATGCTCTCCTGGGAGCCTTTGTTAACTCAGACTGAGGAGGATAAGCATATCTTTGTTTTATTTAACCTTTCATTAAGAATGGAGAAATGGGCTGGAGCACTTTCTTGGCATGCGAGGGACAGTGAGAGAGAGAAAGAGAGAGAGAGAGAGAATCAATTTTTATTTAGTTTTTTATGTGACTTTTCTTGCTCTGAGACTTTGTTGTGTACGTGGTGCTGGGGTTTGAACTTGTGTACTTGTGCATGCCGGGCAAGGGCCGTAACCACCGAGCCACTGCTCCAGCCCTCTCTCTCTCTCTCTTAAAAAAAAAAAAAATGGAGAAACCATTGTCGGTTGTCGGGTGTGGCCAGAGTGTGCTGGCCACTGCTGCAAGCCCTAGTGGAGGAATACACCTGCTCTCAATGCATGCATCACTTCTGGGGAAGTCACTTCACCTCTCTGAGCCTGGGTTTACTGATCCTTACTGTGACGGGTGATAGTACTGGCCTGCATTGGTCATAGATTTTAGAAGCTGAAATATGGTTTATTATGTAATACTGGCCTGGAGAAAATGGCTCTGGGTATAAAAAATAACTGCAATGTCTTCTGAGTAACATCAGGTTACTCTGGCATATCCCCTCACTCTTTGCTTGCTGCCCAGCTGTGTTGGAAGCCCAGAGCTGTCCAAAGAGAAAATAGGTCAAGTACCCAGTGCAGTATCCAAAGCACCTTGGAAACATCTTGTCCTGATTTTCATTACTTTAAAATTTTCTTTTAAAAAAGGAATCCAAGAAGATTGAGGAAGACTTGTGTTATCATTCCAGAAGTTTGTGACTATTAGTAGTAATAGTCGTATTTCTATTCTATTGTATTTGATAAATGCAATGATCTCAGATGTCTTCGATAAGTGCTCATTTCTGCATTTGTTTTTGATAAACATATGTAAAATAACATCTTTAAAAATATCTTTTAGTTATTGATTCCCATGGATGTAAAAGTAATACAAATCCACAATAGACTTTCATGGGAAGAACAGAAAAGCAGATGCAAGACTTTAAAGGTATTACCTATGATACCACATGTACTGCACTAAAAGATGATTTATTGAGGTGAAACTCACATAATAGAAAGTCAACCATTTAAAAGTGAGTGATTAAAAAAATAAAGTGAGTGGTTCAATCACATTTAGCACATTTTCAACGTTATGCATTCACCACCCTAACTTCAAAATACGTCCATTACTTACCCATTAAGCACTTTCTTATTCCTCTCTTCCCTGCAACTTCTGACAATCACCAGTGTATATTCTCTGTCATTGGGTTTATTTATTTGGGATATTTCATAGGAATGGAATCATAAAATAGGTGACATTTTATACTGGACTTATTTTATGTAGCAATATTTTAGAGATTCATCATGTTGTAGCATGTATCAGTACTTCATTTTTTTATGGTGGAATCATACTCCGTTGAGTTCACAGTTTGTTTATCCATTCATCCTTTTATGAGAATATGGCTTCTTCTTCCTTTTGGTTAATGTGAATAAGTGCTGGTATGAATCTGAGTGTTAGAGTATTTGTTGAGTAACTGTTTTAAATTATTTTGGGTACATACTTAGGAGTGGAATTGCAAGGTCATATGATTACTCTATGTTTAAATTTTTGAGGAACCATTAATTATTTCCCAAAGAAACTGAATGATTTTTAAAATTTCTACCAAGTGCAGGGAGATTCCAATTTAGTTGGCCCTCATCAACATACAATGTCAATGTTTATTGTCTTTTACAACAGTTTTTGACTTACAGCCTATTTTGTCTGATGTTAGGATAGACACCCCAGCTCTCTTTCCATTACTATTTGTATAGAATATGGTTTTCCATCCTCTGCCTTTGAGTCTAAAGTGAGTCTCTTATAGATAGCTATAGTTGAATCATGCCTTTCATCCATTCTGCCAACCTCTGCCTTTTGAGGGCAGTTTAGTTCATTTATATTTAAATACTTTCTATAGTGAAGGACTTACTTCTACTATTTTATTTATTTTCTGTATGTCTTATACCTTTTTTATTTTGAGAGAGAATTAACTTTATTTTTTTCATCTGGCCTTTGTTTCTCTTACATTTAGTTGTGCATGTGGTGCTGGGGTTTGAACCTGGGTCCTCGCGCATGCCAGGACCTGAGTCACTGTTCTGGCCCTCACTCTCTCTCTGTTTTTCTTTTTTAAAGAGAGAGGGACAATGAGAGAGAGAGAGAGAGAGAGAGAGAGAGAGAGAGAATCAATTTTATTTAGTTGTTTTGTGTGTGTGGCTTTCATTGTTCTGATACTTCATTGTGTATATAGTGCTGGGGTTCGAATCTGTGTCCTTGTGCATGCCCAGCAAGTGTGCAAGCACCTAACTGCTTAGCCACTGCTCCAGCCCCAATAATGATAATTTCAATAGCATATGAAAGCTCTGCTTCTACACAGCTCCATCCCATCCTTTGTTATAGTCACAAGTTACAATTTTATATATTGCATACCCAATAACAGATTTATAATTGTTTTTAATGCATGTGTCTTTAAAATCATGTGGGGAACAAAAACTGGAGTACAAAGCAAAGATGCAGTTGCTTCTACATTCGACCATGCAATTACATTTGCTGCAGATCTTTACTTCTTCATTCGGTTTCAACTTCCTGTCTGGTGTCCTTTCATTTTAAACAGGACTGCCTTTTGCATTTCTTGTAGGACAGATCTACAAGTACAAAACTTCATCAGTTTTGGTTTATCTGGTAACGTCCTAATTTCTTCTTCATTTTTGAAAGATAGTTTTGCCAGACACAAAATTCTTGTTTGACATTTTTTTTTTCAGCACTTGAATGTGTCATTCCCCTGCCTCCAGTTTCTGATGAAGTTAGCTTTTAATCTCGTGGAAGATCATTTGCCTATGAGGAATCGCTTCTTTCTTGATGCCCTCAAGATTATTCGTTTGTCTTTTGACAATTTGATGATAACATGTTTTAGTGTGGAAGTTGATTGAGTATGTATTTCATTGAGTTTGTTGGATGTGTAAATTCATGTCTTTCATTAAACTTGGCATGTTTTTAGACTGTTTACAACTCCGCCGTGGGCTTCAATTCCTATTGACACTGAGCATGGAGATGAACCAAAGACGAAAGCTTAGTGTCTTCCCAGATCAAGCATGCCTCCTATTCTGGTATTCATGTGGTTTTCTAAATTTCCCACTATACATGGGGGGAGCATTTAAAATCCTTAATTTCCCAAAGAGACTTCCTGTTTTCCTCCCAGACTTTAGGCTGTCTATTGATTTTATGTCTGAACTACAATCTTTTGCCCCACGTGTCTGCAGGTTTTCCCATTCACCTACAATGTTTTCAAGCAATGCCTGCTGCTTTTATGCCCTGAATGTGTTCTGAGGTAGGTGAGCGAGGGGCAAGTGCCTCAATTAGTCCATCAGGTAGCTCAGGTAGGTTAGACAAAGACAATAATTTGTGAATAAGCTCCGACCAGTTTTCTCTGTAACCAGATCTCCATCTTAGATCAGAACATGAGTTGCTATCTTTAAGTTCTCCTGAATTTCCCTTCCTAGTTTCATCTCTCCTTCCACCCTTTTTCCATCCGCCCTTCCACTGTCAAACATTTAGTGAGCACATAGTATGTGCAAGACCCTGTGCTTAGAACCAGGACAATGAAAAAAAAAAAAAGGATTGTTCCTAAACTCACCTGCCTACAGACAAGTAGAAAAGACAGACAAGTAAGGCAAAAGTTTCAGCAAAGTAAGCCAAGTGACATCATGATGATGCCTGAAGGACTCTATGTCCTTTAAGGATAAGAACTGGGTGACAAATAAGTTGAATGATCAGCATTATAGAGCTGGAGTTTTCGGCTGAGACCAAGTTTAATGACACTCCCTCAGGATTTTTGAGGTTTTCTACATTTTTTTAATCATAAGAAACAGAGTTTTATAAATCTATCCCCAAGATCAGCCACTATACTGCAGAACTCTCCAAATCTGTTGAAAAACACTCATGGAACACAAACATACTATTGGTCATAAAAAGTAGAATTAAATATTAAATGACAAATGCTTTACATAAAAATCATATGATGTACCTCAAAGTCAAAGAAAAATTAATTTTGTAAACTCTTCACTATTTTGAGTTAACCATGAATTATTACATATAATATAGAATTTGACTCCTCTTATAAGCAGTAAAGCAAGTATCTTATTGTCACACTTAAGGTGTGAGATGCAATCTTCTGACTTAACGTGTATCAATGTTTATTCCAAAGGGCTCTCTTACTTAAAAAAAGAAAAATAACATTTTGCTTTCAAAGAATAAGATCAAAATATAGCAACCAATAAATAGAAAGAAACCAACAAAAGGAAAAGACTAATTGAAATATTAAGCTGATTTGACAGAATCTCAATCTGTTGGCCCACATGGTTTTTGGCTAAAGTCCATATATTTTTAAATGTTTTAGTTTAAAAATTAATAAAAAAATTTTGTTTCATTGTACTATTTTTGCTACAGGGAACAGAGTGTAATTTAAGAGCATAAACTTAAATGATTAGTTAACACTGGATGAGAAAAACTCATTTAGTTTCTGGCATCCACTACAAATAATCTCTGTAACTGTCTCTTTTTCTCCTATAAAAATAGAACGAATATCCCCAAACTAAGATACTAATAATCTAATTATATAGAAATATTTTGAGTATAAAATTATTTCATAGCCATGGAGTCACAACCTATAAAACTTAAGATCCTAATCACGAATAGGTTCTTATGTGGCTCAGTGGTGGAGCACTTGCCAAGCATAGTAGATTCTTTAAAACGTGAGGGAAAACATAAACCGATGAAATAAAAAACTTAAGGATTTTTGGAAATTAAATTTTATTCCACTATTTTTTCCAACAGTCTTTCGAATCCAATATGTAAAATCAAGTGACTATAAATTTGGGTAGATTAAAATACAATTTATAGAATGAAATATGTAAGTACATTCATACAGTGGAGTATTATTCAGTGCTAAAAAGAAATGAATTATTAAACCATGAAAAGACAAGGAAGAAACTAAATGCATACTATTGAATGAAAGAAGCCAGACTGAAAGGGCTACATACTGTATGATTATAATTATATGATGTTCTGGAAAAGCCAAAACTAAGTTGGCAGTACAAAATCAACAGTTGCCAGGAGTTCGGGGGAAGAAAGGAATGAATGGGCAGAGTATGGAGTTTTAGGACAGTTAAACAACTCCGTATGATTCTATAACCACAGATTAATGTCATCACGCATTTGTCCAAATCCACAGAAAGATTCAACTCTAACGGGGGGGATGATGATTTGCCACTGTAGGTTCATCAATTGCAATAAATGTCCTACTTTGTTGGGTTATATTGACAATAGGGGAGGCTGTGCTTGTGGAGCAGGCAAGTCTCTGAGCCTTCTATTCAATTTTGCTGTGAACTCAAACTGCACTGAAAAGTAAGGTCTATTAAAAATATAACAATTGGCTGGATGAGGTGGTGCACACCTATAATTCCAGCCATTTGGGAGGCTGAGGCAGGTGGATGACAAGTTCAAAGCCAGGCTCAGCAACTTAGCGAGGCCCTAAGCAACTTAGCGAGACCCTGTCTCAAAATAAAGTATAAACAGGGTTGGGGATGTGGCTTAGCGGTTAAGTGTCTCTCAGTTCAATCCCTGGTTAAAAAAAAGTCATACCTATAAAAAGCATATTAAAATATAATGAATAGGGGCTGGAGCGGTGGCCCAGCGGTTTTGGTGCTTGCCTCACATTCTCAGGGACTCAGGTTCTTACACCTCTTTCTTTCTCTCTCTCTCTCTCCCTGTCCCTTTCTTTAAAAAAAAAATAATGAATGCACTTATAATTATAAATTATCAATAACAGCATTAACAGTATTCTTGAATCTGTAAAATTAGTTAAGTTTAATTTGATTAAAATAAAGCTATTAAAATAAAATAAAGCTATTAAATTTATTAAATTTTTTAAAATAAAAGAGCATATATTATATGTATTAAAAAGATAGTTTATTATATGTAAATATTACTATAAATACTAAGTAAAGTAGAAGAACTTGCTTTAACTTAGGTTTATTTTTTTTTTTCCCCTCCTGAGACAGGGTCTTCAGGATCTTCCTATGCTGTCCAGAGAATGTTAGCTCAAATTCCTGGGCTAAGCAGTCCTCCTGCCTCAGTGTCCTTAGTGGCTGGGCTACATGTGCTTGCCTCCAGGCCTGTTCTAACTCAGGTTTTATAAACAGCAGCACTGCAACAGTTTTGGGCCAGTCTTTAGCACTGTGGTATGTTTTGCAGCATTCCTGGTCTCTGACCATTCGATATAAGTAACGCATCTCTAGTGGCAACCCAAAATTCTCCCAACGTTTTCAAACGTACTCTGGGGTAAGAGGGTGGAATGACTACTTTAATTGAAGCAGCAGAAATATCAAGTGATTATATGATGAAACTATTTTCTTTCACAATTTACATTCTTATTTTACCTAGCTGAAAGGTCCCATTCCAGAAAAATTGTGCCATGGAAAATTTTCAGTGATACCACAAGGTTTGTCATGGCTAGAAAACAGCCAACTCAAAATACAAACACGCAGATCTGAAATCTAGTGCAACTGTGAAGGGCAATGAGCACTTTACCTCATTCTACCCCCTCCTCTCTCTGCATTTAGTCAAGGAAAGAACCTTCTTGGACACTAGGTTTCTCAGGTGTAATCACTCCATGCCACAAACTGCGCAGCCACGTCGACGATACACTAATGAAGAAATGCTGTGACGTGGTCCGAAAGTCTGCACGGTTTCCATATGCTCACATAATGGCAGATTACCCAGGGGGAGTGGGTGGTAGGACCACATCACTTTGTTGCCATAGCCTTAGTCAATCCTTGAAGACTATCTGGCTCGATCATCTTAACACAAAGAGCCTCAGAAAACACTTGCCCAAATTCCCACTAAAATGTGTCCAGTCATACAACCCAAAAATCTTCTGTCATAGAAAACTCAGGGTGATGGCTAACTTCATTGCCAAAATCTGGAGTGAATTTCCATTAAGAATAAGGTCAGTGGAGTGGGAAGCAGGGAGGGAGGGGCAAGTGCTGGGAGTGATATTGGCCAAATTATATATTACATTGCATGCATGTAGGAATATGTAACAACAAATCACTATGTACAACCATAATGCACCAATAAAAATGTGGGAAAAAAGATTACAAAAATGTGTTTTCCAGAAGGGGGGACAGGGAAGAATAAGGTCAGTGAGACTGGCTTGAGAAGACAGTGGGGCTGGCCTCTGTATGATGCATGGAGGCAGAGTATCACGTGGAGGTCTCCTTCCACAAGTTATGTTCTGATGCTCTCCTGCCGTTATCTTCCTTGGCTATTTGCACTCCAGCCTTCACATCCAAATTTCAGCCACCAGGCAGGGGAAAGAGATTAATGTCTCTCCTCTCTCTCAGCTTTATTTAGTTTTTAATGTGGCTTTCATTGCTCTGACACTTTGTTGTGTACGTGGTGCTGGGGTTCGAACCCACATCCTCGTGCATGCCAGGCAAGTGCCATTACCGCGGAGCCACTGCTCCAGCCCTGACTCCTCTCTTTTTAAAGATATCTCAGAAAGATATTTGAAAGCCCCTCAGGAAGTACCATTTAATATTTAACACTTTATTTCTTTAGTCAGGTTGGATCGGAAGGCTGTACCTCCCTGCAAGGGAATCTGAGAAATATGCACAGCTAAAAATGGGCTTTAGTTTTAGAGGTGGATTATTTGACACATTTCGTTTTAATATGTAAGATATTGAGAAAGTAAACTTTAATCTCAAGTTCTCATAAATTTATCTTTCAGATAAATATTCAGGAACCATTTCTTCCTACCTCATACTTTGCCACGCATGCTACTTTTTAGAGTTTGGACTAAATTAATTAATTAAAAGTCGTGCCATGTATTATCTTAGTCCTTGCAGATAAAAAAGCTGAATAGGGTGCTTCCTCTGCCCTCAAGCAGCTCATTGTCTACTGTATTTAATAACACAGTACTATAGCCAGGAAACAGTCAACTCAACAATAAAAAATTTATGTGTTGTTTTTCTAGGCTCCTGTTTCGCACTTTGATTTTATATAACAGTGATCTAGTCAAAGTAGGATTAATATGTGGGAAGAACTATCATTTTATAAGACTACAGACTCTATGAAGGCAAAGAAAGTTTGTCAAGCTCTGCCTGGCACACAGTGACTGGCCAATGAGTACTGACTGAGTGGTGAAATGAATGGAAATAGGTGAACAAAAAGAAAGTCTGAGTAGCATTTGTAAAATGTATAACTCAATATAGACATTTGATATATGAAAACATATGTTTGTGAAAGATATCAGGCCCAGAATGATTGTTTTCCATGAACACAAGATCTTTATTTTGGCTATGGTTTATCAAACAACCCTGCACATTTAACCATGATTTGTTGGTTGCTCCTGCCCACCTTCTATGCTTCAGTTGCCTAGTTATGCTTTCTGGCTCATGTTTGGAGGCCCACAAGGTTCCAGAGATGTCAGTTTTGCCTGTTGCTAAGCCATTCATTCAGCATAGTCTCCTTCTAGCCATGGTGACAATTTCAGGAATGGACAACATCCTCCTTTACATCAACACTTTCACCGCGTTTACAAATTTACGAGGTGCTTGGCTCTAAATGCAGCATTAGCCCATTTAGTCCTTATACGAACCCCGTAATGTAGATGCTATTACAGTCCCCTCCATACTGCTCTGAGGCACAGAACTGCTAAACAGTGTGCTGGGATGGGTTCTGAACTCAGGGACTCAGGCTCGGGAATCTGTGCTCATAATGACTTCATTAAATTGCTTGTGACTCAAGCTGGTCCATAAGAAAGAACCTTGGCTTTGACTAAGAGTGTCAGGATGGGGGGCTCACTTCACTATGTGTGGTATGATGAGCAGATGTGAGTCCTGGAACCGCTCCAGCATCTGATTGCTTCAAGGGAGGCTGGGCTGAGTTCAAGGGCAATGCAGGGAGAAGTGATAGGACACAGAAAAGTGGAATCAGTGCCCGGATGATGCTGTGAACTTTGTAGTCAGTGAGGCAATAAACTATGTAAAAGATTGGTTTGAATTGGGTTTCCAAATGCATCTTGACATCACTTGATTTATAAAATAATGATATG
The DNA here is from genome assembly GCA_004027875.1 of Aplodontia rufa. Taxonomy (NCBI): domain Eukaryota; kingdom Metazoa; phylum Chordata; class Mammalia; order Rodentia; family Aplodontiidae; genus Aplodontia; species Aplodontia rufa. The sequence goes on along the minus strand of PVKS010013362.1, from coordinate 2,174 downwards.
TGTACTTTTTCTTATATATATCTGCTATGTGAAAATATTTGTACTGGGGCTGGAGTACTGGCTCAGCAGTTATAGCACTTGCTTGGCATGCATAAAGACACAGGTTCAAACCCCAGCACCATGTACACAGTGAAATGTTGGAGCAATGAAAGTCACATGAAAAGCTAAATAAAATTGATTCTCTCTCTTTTACTATCCCTCTCTCTTTTTTTAAAAAAAGAAAGAAAATATTTATATCTGTGTTTTTCCTTACATTTACCAATGAACAGTATAAACATGGAGACTTTAGTAACATTAAATAAGTTATTTTAGCAGAGAAGAGTAATATAAACATGATCCTACTTCAGACTATATTTCTTCAATTATCAAGCTGTATTTTCACATTTTGAAATTGGGGTATATCCTATAATTGATGGTGTCTTTAATTAATCGACAGTGTTTCTATTTATTTCTCAGTGGCAAATACAATAATAGTTACTAATATAATCAATGGCACTTTAGATTCAATGAGTTGTAATTTAGTTATAATTGGATATTTTTCCCTCTCAAGTATTGTTTTATCCTATCTACAATCTGGAGTAAAAGTATTTAGGTATACACTACTGACCAAGTGATGTCAAGATGCTTTTGGAAACCTGAGTCAGCCTATTACTTAGGATAAGAGTCTCATGGTCAAATCCTATTTCTGCCAAGAACAAGATACTTTACATTTTTGTGTCTCCATAACTTCATCTGTAACATTATTAAGGAATGAGATTAGGTTATTAAATTTCTTCCAGCTATCACATGCTAAGGGTCCCCTGTAATTGTACCATTTATCACTGTTCTACAACATCACCAGAACTACCAATCACACTCACAATATCAATAGAGCATGCTTTAAATGTAGGCTAAGTAAATCACTAAATATCACTCCTCACTTTGGGCAACTTAACCAAGCCTTATAAAGAAACAGATATTACAACTCTTTTCAATATTGTCTATCTCTAATAGTGTTCAACTTTTACTTAATATATCTTGAGTGTGAACTCTGGTCTGTCGGTTTGCACAAAGTTCTGAAGTGTTAACGATTGCCCTGTTTGCTTGCCTGAGTTAATTTTTAAAGAAAACAAGTGAATATCCCTGTGCCAACCACAGAACCCACTCTTACTTAAGGCCAAGAGAATCTTCAAAAGAGAAGTGCATATTTCAATATGCAGTCATGGTTTCTCCAACTCTTCATTACCACATCAACAAAAGTTGTTTTTCTTGTTTTTATTTTTCTCTGACTGTGTTGGGGATCACAACCAAGGCCTCTTGAATGCTAACTAAGCAAACACTACCATTATATCCCTATCCCCCAAAGTTGCTTTTGATTAAGAAGATGAACAGCTGGCAAAGTAAGCCTGTTAGAGAAGAATCAAGCTAGAGTTTAGTTGAGGATGCTCAAAGGAAATTTGCACCTACAATGCTAGCTAAGGCTTGTACCAGTAATCTCATCCATCAATCACACGCGTGTACTGGGTCTACGCCTATCCATTAAGCAGTGTGCCAGGTGCTTATAATACAAGAGTGGATAGACATGACCCCAATTTTATGGTACTACAGTCTAGAAAGGGGGTGTTAACTGTACAATCTGATTACGCATGGGACCCAACCTAGAGCCAGGAGTTAGGAGAACTTTCTGGAGGAGGTAGAACAAAGTAGATACTTGAGCAGCCAGTGGGACCAAGTTCCACCAAGATGCAAGTGGAACAGTAGGTGGAGTTTTGGGGACAAGAAGGGTTTCAGGAGAAGATTTTAAGCTGAGAAAACAGTTCACAAAATGAGAGAGGACATGAGGATTCGGGGACTAATGTCAGTGATTCTTGTAGGCCAACCATTGAGCACCAGGTGACAATGTTTCTCAAAGGGATTTTTCTGGCAACTTCTCCCTGCCCTTGTGTTTACTTGCTCATTTGTCTTCCTTATGTTGTTTATTTTACATTTCTTGTAAGATTAATGCTTGAAATTAAAAATTTGTATCTGGCTATAGGAGTGACAGTCAACGAAAAAAATTTATAAAAATAAATAAAATCATAGAAAACAGAACTCACTCATCAGGTAGTGTGATGCACACCTGTGATCCCAGTGACTTGGGAGGAGAGACAGAGGTTTGCAAGTTTGAGGCCCTAAGCAACTTACTGAGACCCCCC